>CM031238.1:301330439-301570439 GCA_018340775.1 Taxus wallichiana var. yunnanensis
TGGTCTTCAAACAACAGAGGAAGGAGAAGTTGCTCCAAATCCAAAAGAAGAGGAGTACATTCCAGCTGTGGAGGAGAAAAATGCAGATCCAAAGGCTTTGAACACAAAACAGGCTATAGAAGAACCTTCAGTTCTTCCTTCCACTTCATCTTTCTCAAGCTCTAACATTGGAGAAGAGTTTGATCTTTCAAACTTCATGTTGGAGGATGAAAGAAACCATGGTGAACAAGTTGCAAACCAAAAAGACACCATGGAAGAGGTTGAACATTTGCAGCAGGACAACAATGAAGCAGAGTACTTGTCTGATTTGGAGGATTGTTTTGATGGAGAAGAACTAGTTGAGTTTCTATTGTTTTCTCCTTCATTCACCCTTCAAATATGTGAACCTATTGTCATGAAGGAGAGCACTCATTTGCAGCAGTCTGTACTTTATAGCAGCCTTTTGGAATCTAGTTTGGGAGACTCAAACCTTCCATGCTCTTCATAGGAGGAAGAAGATAAACAACAGAAGAGTTCCACCACTTCCTACGCCATTCATTAAAGAGGTCTATAAGAGGACTCCATTTTTGGAGTTGAAAATCAGAACAATAGGCACATCAATAGGACTAGACCTTGCCCAATCAGGTATTTGGCTTCATTGGAGCCAAAGGAGAAGTCAAATGACTGGTCATGCCCTTTAGGGCATGAGGATGAGCTACAAAGTACCAAGGATCAGGTTGTCATACCTCTTGAATCCAAATGCGAGCAACTAAAAAGGTATTGGTTTTGTCTTGATTGATACTTTGGTGATTTGGGTGGAAGATCAACTTGTAGTTAGTTTTTCACTCATTTAATCAGCCATGTTGATGCAAATCAGTTGCATGGCTGCCATTTTTGAGGAAGGGAAGTTATTTCTCGTTGTTGGTTGCAGGAGTTTGTTTGAGTTCCCTTTGCTCTTGGTTAGAGTAGTGTAGGTAGGTTTTTTTCAATATAAGAAGTGCTTTTGCACACTTTGCATGTTCCATTTGGAGCATGTATGATTTTCAATTTATATATAGTTTTTGGTGTTGTTGTATTGCTCTTGCACATCCATTTCAGTTGGCTTTTGGTGAAGATCAACTCCAATTTTCGATGGGTTCCAAAGTGATTCGAGAGGTCATATTTTGAGGTATACAGAAAATTGGTTATCATGCTTGACTCCATGCCCAATGGATGCAACAAAGGCCACTGATCATTCATCTAGCAGCAAATGACCCCTGTGAGTCGCCAAAGTTGTTAACCAAAATAAGCTCCCTCTTATTTTAGGTTAACTTACTCCCTTTTTTGCCTCAGTCCAAATTTCAAAAGTTCGGGCACTCAGGATTTCTAGAAAATACTCCATCAGATAGATAATTTCTTCCCCTTTCCAGAAAGGTAAAGAGCTCTTTCTAACTCCTTGTATTTTTTGAGTTATGGCTCGACGGAGTTAGAAGGGAAACTTTGCCCAAGGCGGACCTGCGGGGCTTGGGAGAGATTTTTGCCAAGGAATCTCGGACCAGCGGGGAATCGGAGGAAAAAGTGAAAATTTTCCCTTTTGTCAAAAAGGCAAAAATTAAGTGTTGAGCTAACACATCAAAAAGTTAATGCGGGCCGACGGACCTTCGGAGGCAAATGAGATTTTTGGCTTTTTGTCAAAAAGTGTAAAATGGAAAAAGGACCCCTTGCCTCCGCCGACCCCAATGGATGCCACGTCATCGCCGGGATTTGAGGAGAAAAGTTCAAAATTTTCCCGAGCTATTTTTTGCCAAAAACGTTAAGGAAAAACTTAGAAGGCCATATCTTTTGATCCAGAGCTCCATTTTTGACGTTCTTGGTACCAATGGAAAGATCTAAAGATTCTCTTCATCATGGAGTCTTCAATTTTGGATTTTGGTGAAGATTTGGGGAGAAATTTACAAAACGTGTTTTAGCATGGAAAAGACAAAAAACCAGTTCCAACCACTAGATTTAATGAAGTATGGGTCATTTTCTTTGGTCTGCGAAGTAGATACATGGAAATATGAGCTTTTGCATCGAGCCCATCAATAGATGAAGAATTAAAATGCATTTTGAAAAGTGGTTGGAGAAAATCCCATATTTTTTCCCTTTCCTTCTCGCATTTTGCTATATAATGTAATAGAGGCATCATTTTTCAAGAGGTTCATTTTTCTTCTCTGCCTCTCCCTTCTTTTCTTCCCTAGGGTTGAAATGGAGTTCGAACCTCTTCCCACGCTCTGTAAATGGTGTTTTTTCTTGCTCTTGCTCGTGAATGATGTTCTGCAAACGTATGAAGCAATAAAACATGTTTTTGTGATGCATTTGTCCATCCTTTGCTCGTTTTTATTGCATCTTCTTGCCTCTCTTCATTTATAGGGTATTTGTGTATGTTTTGAATGTTTATTTGTAGATCTAGGAGCTGTGTTCATGGAGTTTGGAACATTTTCTGTGTGAAATCCATCTCTGGTCTATGATGCACTTGTCCATCCTTTCCATTGCTCACCTCTCCTTGTTCCATGGCAGTTTTGGTAGATGATCAACACTTTCCTTCTCTGGTGTATCACCGTTTTAGTGTAGGCTTTGTTTTTCTTGTTTTCTTTCTCTCCTTGTCTCCTTGGAAGTTAGATTAGGATAAGATTACCTTGTATGTACTAGAATAGCTTGTGGCAGGTAGATTAGGAATAGGAACCAACCTTCTTTGGAGAATCATTCCCATTTGCAAGTCCCTCAGCTTGGGGAATGATCCAATGTTATGTAAATCGCACCAAATGACCTTGCCTTAGAAAAGAAGACCTTATAACTCATTTGGGGGTGCTATGATTTCACACTAACACTTCTTCTAATAGGATTCAAGCTAAATCTACATTCAAGCCATCTCCTAAGCCCACTAAAGATAAAACTACTATCAATGTTGTTTCTACGTCCTTCACACTGCAAGTGTAAGCTCCATGTTGTACTTTTACCAAATTACCTTATACACATCACTTTTTATTACCGCATCTCATCGAAAGTAATCTCATCACTCTTCCACTGTCGCTCAATCTCAACCCCTCTCACCTATATGGCTGCAATTTTGAGGAAAATGCGCGATGTGATTATTACTAATATGTTAGGCATTCTACGATCGATGCTTAAAATGTAAGCATATCATTTATTGGAGAAGTGATCTGGATCTATTGGTTCGAAGATTGCACATGTTAATGATGAAGGCGTGTATTGTTCCAAGATAAAACAATGCAAGCATACAAGACTGTAAAAATATGAAAATATAAGAGATATAATTGCAATAACACAAAAATAACTCCAACTCAATACGATCAAATAGAATAATGCAAGAGATGTACATATAGGAGGTGAATGTGTAACCTCCTCCTAGAATCATGACAATCTCCACCTAGAATAGTGGTAACCAACAACTAGAATGGTGTAGTCAAGTGGTGACTAACACCTAAAATAGTGTAGTCAAGTGGTAACCAACACCTAGAATAATGTAGTCAAGTGTACACCTAAGCAAGTATATCCCATAAGTGTAGGGAAGCTCCAAATGAGGTTGAATATCCCGACTAGGATAATACAAATAAAGTGAGGAAAATAAATCCTACACTAACACCCCATAAGCACAACTTAGGTGGGTAGTGAAAAATGAAAGTGGGTCCTGACAACAAGGCTTAATGAGGTACCCACGTATAATGCAATATCTCATAAGATTGAATAAAAGGAGGAAACCCAAAGGAAAAAATCCCCCTAAAAGAGAGATAAAGAAGAGAAGGTAGGAATAGAAAGCCCCACTCGAAGCTATAACTACCTGTAGCCATTTGGTATCCTGCAAAGCAACCTCCTGGAGTGACTGTGGCTCAGAAATAGATAGAGTGAAGGTAATCGCCAAGTGTCTGATGGATCTCCAACCAAGGTGTTTTTCCTATCCAAGGATATATGCTCCTCGTACACGATAGAAGTGCCAACTATTCCAAGATGGGATGATATATCGATGTAAAAGCAAAGAAAGAATGTGGAGGGTCTTGTAACTAAGTAGAATATTGCACGATGTCTAATGAGTCTTGAATTAAGATGCATGTGTGGGTGGTCAGAGCTGCGATCAAAAACTAGGGTTCATGATGACCTCCTCCTTTTGCTAAAACTATTTTTTTAGTGAAAAAGTGCATTTCAAGTTTAGGGAAAATTCATTTAAATGGGGATTATTTACGAGAAATAATTATTGTAAAACTTTTGATTGGTAGCTTGATATTGAGTGTCATTTTTTGCAAAAGTTAAATATTTTTTTATTTCCTAGAGCATTGGACCTATTTATTTTGTAATACGCACTTCAAGTTATAAAGTTCCAAGTTGTGGGGGCTTCTTAATAAAGTTTACGGGAATGTACAATGTGATTCCTCTCTTGTTTGGAACATCGTCCTTTCCGCACATTTCTTTGGTTTCTCAGTATACAACTACCACAACTTCTCTTTCTATAGTCATGGATCTAAGTACAATTAACCCACTTACACCTTTTAACTACCATGAATGGAAATAAAAAATGCTATGATACTATATCGGAGAAGTGTTCTGATCTATTGGTTTGAATATTGCATAGGTGAATGATGCGAGGCGTGAATTATTTCAACTCAATATGATCAAATAGAATAATGCAAGAGATGTACATATAGGAGGTGAATGTGTAACCTCCTCCTAGAATCATGACAATCTCCACCTAGAATAGTGGTAACCAACAACTAGAATGGTGTAGTCAAGTGGTTACTAACACCTAGAATAGGGTAGCCAAGTGGTAACCAACACCTAAAATAGTGTAGTCAATTGTACACCTAATCAAGCATATCCCATAAGTGTAGGAAACTCCAATTGAGGTGGAATATCCCAAGTAGGATAGTACAAATAAAGCAAGTAAAATAAATCCTACACTAACATCATTCAGGATCTTATTGACAACAATTCACTTGAGCTCCTTGAGCCATCTGCTTCTAAGTTCGTCAATGATAATAAAAAGATAAAAATCTTTAATGACCCTTTGCCGAAACATGATGCACAAGCTCTTGATTCTTTTGTCAATCATACATATAGAGTTGTGCCTCCTCCTTCGTTAGGGCCCATTGAATTCCTTGTTGTTTCCACTAATGCATCATCACCGGTCATTACGTTTTCGGATCATGATACATTTAATTCGATTCCTTGCACATCGATGCTTCTATTGGTTCTATACATCAATAATACTATGATCTATCATTAGCTCCTACTAATGTATGCTTCATCATACTCCTAGTTATCAATTATCCACTATTTAATATCACATTTCTAGTTCCCAATTCTTTTGGGTATGTGACGCTTCCCATCATTGTTGGGCCTCTTACCATGCTTGTACCATTCATAGTTGCATCTTGACTAAAGGTTGTGACATGTTCTTAGGTCTCTCATGGCTCCGCGTCGCCCAAGCCATCCCTTCCACGAATCATTTATGTCTTGAGTTCATTCATAATAAACAATTTGTAACTCTCAAAGGTGTTCCACCATGTACACCATTGCTTCGACCTACTCTTGATGACATTTATACACCAGTCCACATATGTAGACACTAAATCACGCACTTTGGGTATTATTTAGTCTCGGTCTCATACTACTATTCATATGGTTTTTGAGTGAAGAAAGTACTAATTAACCCCCATCTTTTGGCCATTTTACTTTGATTTCTATCATCATTTCCCAGTTTGTTTTTATCATTTTGAGTCATTTTAATCTTGATTGGGCGCCACAGTGCCACGATCTCGATCGGGAACATCTTGATCCTTTTTTTCACTTTATCTCCATCTTTTGGGCACTTTTTAGCCATTTGAGCATTTTATATTTTTGGTGGTCAACCTCTTCGAGGTTAATTATGAAATTAGATCAAGAGAACCATATAAATACAAAGTTATGAGACCATAATGAGGGACCAAACACTAGGCACTACTATCATCATCTAAGGTTGCATCCATCTAGAGCTCATTTTCATCCATCTAGCTTCATCACAAGGGACAAAGCTGGTTCATATGCATCACACATCATAGGAGGGAAGTTTATTCTATTCCATCCACAATTTTATTACATTTTCTACACATAGTTATAGCTCGCTACTTCACAAAGTGCGAATGACACAAGAGCACCCAGGGCATGATCACACACACATTCACATAGAACTACATTGGGATTGAGATGTAGTGCAACACTTAGTTAGTAAGTCCACCATTGTGGTAGCTAAGGACAGTCTGACCCCTTCATTTGCATATTTCTTTTTAGGGTTTGATGTTTATTTTGGGGTTTTGTAGGTGATTCCTTATTGTAGGTATTCTAACGACATTTGATGTAGTTGAACAAAGTTGGTGTGACAAAGAGAGAACACAGACAAATATCCAACGACACCTCGTAGGAGGGTTTTAGGATATTTCCGTAGACCATGGTGCCCATAACTCGGACTAAGGTGCCCACAGTGCCCTAACCCTCTCCCAGAGCCCCACCCACTCAAACTTCTCAAATCTGCACTTCTAGGGACCTTGACATAGTTGTTTCCTCCTTCATTTCTCCACATCTTTGCGACACGGTCCTAACAAGTTTTTCGAATCAACTAAGCTCTATCTAACCCTTCTTGCACTTTAGGGTTTCATACATTCATAGCTTAGATTGCTTGGGTCACTTTCTCCTTGTTTATTTAGCTTTTATTTACCGTTGTACTTATTAGATTAACCTATAAAATACCCATTTTAGTTAATCACAATATATAGGCCTCCCATGCCTATCAAGTCTAAAGCACACTCTACACCTAGTTCTCCTATTCATACACAACCTACTTCATGACCTTGTCATCCTCATCGGTTCACTAGTCCACCTCGTCGGCCTAAGTCCCCTACTCGGGTAGCCCCTTCACATAGGTGTTCACCACCACCTTCACCACATAGGTCTCCTTCACGTACACATCATTACCCTCCTACACCACCAATCTTAGAGCATCGTCACATGCCTTTATCTCCTTAGACATCGGGTGGAGGGCCCTTGCCCTTCACTATCGTCGAGATAGATTTCTCTCACTTACACACTTAGGGGGCATCATGCTTTCTTCCCCCTCCCATCACTATCAATTTTTTAATGAATACTGCCACACTTTGCACTCTGTGCCTCATAACTTTTACATACTCTCATACCCTTTGATACACACACATTGTATCGTCATTACCCTATGACGCACTCTAGTTCCACGGTTCATACTCGATTGTTGAGGGTCTAATTCTGAAATGAACCTCACATCCACTACACATTTCATTCTCGTGCTTCATGATACATCTTTCTAGCATCTACTTTCACACAACACATTACCCGATGACACACTCTTGTTTTATGGTTCATTCTTGATTGTTGAGGGTTCCTATAAATGAACCTCATCTCATACACATCCATCGGGGCACGCTGCTCCTATCATCTTCACACTTTGCATTCCATACCATCACACTCATACATTGCATTTACATATATTGGTCGCATTTATTCTTTCTAGATTTTTTTACTTACATGTTGCACTTTGCTTACTATGTTAACCATATATTCAATAAGTCATCATCTTTCTATATATACACATCCACGTTCACTTGGTCTTGTGAGGTGAATGCAAATATCTTATAGGTTTTTACCTTCTGCAATGATGTTTGGCACTTTGTACCTTTTACCAGTCCCACCGAGGCTCTGGGGGCATCTACTTTCTCTACTATCACATACTACACAAGTTCTATTGCTACATTTCTCCCTACATCTCATCACAATTACTCTACTTTTCACCGATTTATACATGCCTTGACATACTATTTATCTTTCTAGCATCTTGCGTGTGTTTCTTGTGTAGCATTTGCTTTCCAAGACTATATGCCACCACAGTTATCTAATACATTTTGCTTGACATTGTTTGCTATTATATGCTTTATTGTTGACAGGCTATGTCCTATGTCTTGCTTGATCACTATTTGCTTGCTTATGGAAGCTCATGCCCTGATTGTCTTGTGACATTGTGAGCAATGTCCCATATTTGAAACCCACTTTTCGTAGTCTATCTTATCTGCACACTTGCTTGTTACATTTTTTTCTATTACATGTTTTGCTTGCACTAACACATATTTCTAGCCATCTTGTTTGTATGTGCCTTAGTTTCTACCATGCACATCCCCATCTCCTACAGGTATCCACTTCAAAACAACATTAGGTCCTCTCCTTTGGGCCACATCCTCCTACCATCGTCACCGCATCCCAAACGAGGGGCGCATACATTGGGTGAACAAATCACCCCTACAATAGCTCAAAGCTAGAACTCGATCATCACATTACAAGAACAACACATGAACATAGTCACATAATGGCCCAAAATCTAACTTGGGTCTAACATATAATCTGGCCAACACCCGGACTCGGACATTAGTGCACAGGCGCTCTTGACCTCTCATGGGTGTCCTACATTTTTGCCATAGTAGTTTGAATGAATGAATGAAAGTTTTTAATGACGTCCACGAGACTGAGCAGTCTATGGGACCCAAAGGTAAACACGAGAAAGACATCCAAACACCAAAAGATGCCCAAGAAATCCACTACTTCAACCTTTCTTCCAACTCTTTGTTAATTTTGCTTCGTCTGCTATGAATTTTTATTAGGAAATTTGTTGTCTTTGCCACCTTTTGCTCTTCAAACAAAGTGTAAGATTAGGCCCTGTTAAAATATCCATGTAATTTCTCCTTATGTCCCCGTAAGCGACACATTCCATGACGAAGTGCCATTTTGATTCCACTGCGCCCGACTTGCAAAACTTACTGGCGACAAACCCTTTCGGACCACTCCTCCTTGGGCATTTTCCATCTCCCGCCACATCTAAGGTGATGTGAACTAGCTTTTAGTTGTACAATTAACATTTTAGCCTTCCACTTTATCGTCGCTCCAATGTAGTGCTTTTGCCCGTGATCACAAGTGGGATTAAAATTCTTGACATAGTATTCTCTTTTCGACCAAGTTGCTTATTCCACATGGTATTTCTGAACTTCTCTCTTACATACTTCTTTATTTCTTCATTAGTGCTAGGGCACTCCTGTATGCTAATGCCCCATTTGCTCATCCACTCGCTGTTTTGCTTCATCCAGGTTTTCTTCCTCTTGTTTAACTTTTCCTCAATTGCTATTTTAGGCCATCGGGAATCCTCCATGATTTCCACTTTTTTGAAATATCCTAATAGTCGGGTCATCGCCATTGCTTCCACCAATGGAAAGGCTCCGACTTCTGCTAGAATGATTTCGTATGGGACCGTGGTTTTTATTTTGAAACTACTTGTAATTAGATGCTTTTGAATTCTTTCTATTTGCTTCCATTTCTTCACAGATGTACTACTGCCCCAAATCTCACAACCGTATAACATTACCGAGAATACCAAAGAACTCAAAAAGGTTCAAACGGGTCTTCTAGTCCCATAATTATGATGTTTTGCATCTGTTTTGGAGCATATATAGAGCTTTCCACCCCCTTGGATTCTCTTAGCTCTACAAGTTTCCCAGCTGAGACAATTGTGAAAGTCCAGTCCCAAATATTTGTACTCCTTGACAACTTGCAAGGAGTCCCCATCGAACTCAAAGCTTACTTGTCTCCTTTTCTTTTTAAAGGTAAATATCATGATTTTGGTTTTACCAATGTTCACTTGCATTCCCACCTCTTGGCAAAATAGTTCTAAAGCTCTCAAATGCTCCTGTAAGCCCTACTTTGTTTTAGCCATTAGGATAAGATCATCTGCATAGAGCAACAATTTCACTACATAGGAAGCTAGATGAATCCCGCCTCTGCCCTTTTTGTCAATCCATTCCTCTAGCTTGTCTATATATAACCCAAACAAGGTGGGTGACAGCGAACAACCTTGTTTGACCCCAATGTCGCTCCCAAAGCACTCTGAAGAAAATACATAAACTTGTGGTTAGAGATGAATATGACGTTTATGGATTGTATATATGCTTTTGATGTCGGGTACCTAAGTTTCTTGGCAATATTTTGGCACTTCAAAAACCCCAACTAACTATCCCCGCCTAATCTTAAATCCAGTATCGAGCTGCAGCTGCCATCTAAATTGCGGCTCAATCAAAACCGGAGTGTTTAGCTACTATTTTTCAGGTAACTTCTCTGGTATTTTCTTATAAATTTTAATTGTTGCTGTTAAACTAATGATGTTTTGATTTGGGCCGCCCTTTGTTTTCCGGAGCATTTAGAATCCCGAGATATCTACTCAAATCTCAATTGTACGTTGTGTGTTATGTTTGCTCTTGTTTTATATTCTTTCTAAATTGTTTGAATGGTTGCATTCGCTGAACTAAATGATAATATAATTAAATTGTCAATCCGAGATGATTTTGCCTTGTGGGTATCCGAGGTAATTGTTGTCTGATGCAACTGAATTTTTTTAGAGTATTTGAGAAAATACTGTTTGATTCATCTTTGTCCCAGAAAGTCAGTTTCAACTTTTATTCTGCCTGGGTTGAATTTTGTTTTCGGCTGGGTAAACTTTGGGTGAGGTTATGGGTTGCCTTCAATACAGTGTGGGTAAACTTGGATGCCATTCTTAAGATTTATAAACACGGGTCGAGTTGGAGTAATAAACCCCTTAATCATTACACCACCTCCTTGTGACATGTCCGCTTGAATTGTGTCAAGCTCATGTGGGTTGAAATGCATTTTATAGATGTCATTTTTACAAATCTACAAGGGGCGGTATTTAATTGTCGAGTCATTCCTTCAATGTTCCATTCATGGCTAGTTATTGCTTCTATAACTGATCTCTCACGAGCTTGAATGGTCTACTTTGCACTCATTGCATCAGCTACTTGTTATTACTGTTTGCCAATAACTACTTGATTTATTCTTCTCTGTTGTTTTTGTAATCCTGATTCCTTATATAATCAGCAT
The DNA here is from genome assembly GCA_018340775.1 of Taxus wallichiana var. yunnanensis. Classification (NCBI taxonomy): domain Eukaryota; kingdom Viridiplantae; phylum Streptophyta; class Pinopsida; order Cupressales; family Taxaceae; genus Taxus; species Taxus wallichiana. The sequence goes on from CM031238.1 coordinate 301,341,387, forward strand.
TTTAATTTGATACTGGCAGCTAGGCAAACACCTGGACAGGCACGTTAAGGGCTTCTCACTCGGATTTGGATTGTGAGAAATTGAGAGGAAGCTGCAGTTTCTGGGTAATGTCATCATTTTACAATGACAGTACATACAGGCCACAGGCAAAATACGAACAAGGCACACTTTTTGGATTTGGATGTAGCTAAGATGGCAATACGTTTTAAGGGCTTGGTCATGAATGAAAGGAACATATCATAGCAACGTCCACAATTGACCAAACTAAGTCAAGGGAGGAACAATATCTAATCGAGAGTGCTGAAAGGTCTCCAATACTATAGAGAAAAATATTATTTGATCTGGGTATCTTTTTGCAAACCATGGATCACTATGCAGGTATGCTAGCCAACGGGTCTCTTCTGGGGCATCCTCTTGATGGATCCTCTGTTGAAATGGGCAGCAGCAGCAATGTGATTTTATACAGAGATGATGAGGATGATTGTCTTGACAAGGATGACGATGACAACATATGTGGTGGGGATGAGAGCCATACACAACAGCAAGAGCAAGAGCAGCAGCAGCTGGTGGTTAGTCACATTGAAGAGGGGTTCTATATAGATGATGAGACAATGGTGTTGAGGGTCCTCTGCTGAAGAGGAAGCGTCGTCGTGGTCCTCGGTTGTGGAGAGATATATGGCAGAAATCACACCCCTGGGCCTTTATCAGAAACCTGAATGGTGAGGAAAGGATGTTCTGCACTGTTTGTGAAGCACATGGTCACACTACTACTAGGAATGCCTTCAGAAAGGAGGGAAGCACAAATTTTCAACAGAGTGCACTTGCTACTCACGCAAATAGTTCTGCTCACAAAAGTGCACTTTTGACCCAGAAATCCCGGCTGAAGCAGGGTGAGTTGATATTTTAGCTATACAAAATTTAGGGAAGTTTGAATTGGAAGTAATTTTAGTGGCTAATTTATGCTATAAAGCATATAAAGTCATATGAAAGCAGTAATAAAAAAGGTTCTCTACATTTCAAAATTTCTAAAATGTATGCTGTCTTAAATTTTTCCTCAAATTTAAATCATAGTGCAGTAAAATGCTTAAGTTTTTAACAGAATTTTTACCCAGAATTTGTTATCCTTTATGTGAGACCAGTATGAAGGATGAAATGTTCCAATCGCACTTATAAGGTATCCTTGACCCACATTTCCATTACTCCAACTAGACACCAAGTAACTTGAATCCAAAAGTGATCAAGGGTTGGCTTTTAGCATTCTGGATGTATAACAGGGGCATTTAAAAGCCCTTGGGATTATAACTTGTAATTGTTTGATGGATTTTTTGTTCCTTGTGGATAGAATTTATTTGTCAATAGGTCCGTGGATTGATTATGATTATCTTCATGATTTAGTTAAGGGAATAGGAGACTTCTTTAAACAATTGTTTTGTTGTCAAGTTTTCTTAAAATTGTAACTAAGGGTAATGTTCCTGATTATATTCTTTCCGTTGCTTGAAAAAAATGACAAGCACAGATACTAAGTTTGTGAAATTGCGAGTTCCCTACTTACTGTTTGCTGTAAATCTCTTTTTGCAGGAAAGTGGGTGTAACTGGGAAAATCCATGGGAAAACATCATCTATGCCTGAATATGGAGTTGTAACAAATCATTTAACTAGCATTGCAAACAAACTATCCTCCTTCGTGACACGAGAGGATTTGGAGAGTCTGAAAGCTGACTTGAGACTTATGTAAGAAGCTGACCCTGATATTTGCAAGGTTAAATTTTGTAGTATAACTTTACTTCAAATTGGGACTTCTTTCTAGGACCACAAATCAATGATAGCAGTCTGCAGCTTTTAACTTCTTTCAGGCTATTACATTCTATTGAGGTAGTTTTTGCTTAAAGCTATTTTTAAATAAGGTTTTATACTTGCTCAATATGAACTCACACGTGACGCCATCTGCTAGGCCTTGATAAGGTGATGATATTTGAGTCTTTTAGAAATCCTTTACTTTTTTTCACAAGTGGAGAAATGGTGTATTCAATATCTTATATGTTGTGTACCTACCTAGGGATATGATATTATGACGTATATGGGTTGATGGAGACGCCCTTAGTTGTATGGGGTCAAATATATTGGGTCAAATGGGTATCTTATGGAATTACTTATATTGGGTAATGAGTCAGCCTATGGGGTTTAGAGGTTTACCCATCCATTAGTAGCATTAGAGGTCCATATAAAGGAGATAAATATCATTGTGATGGATGTCAAGTAAGTTCTATTTGTTAGAAGCATATTGGATCCAAATTGTCTCCTCGAAGCGGCTCCCCATATGTGAGATCTTGTGGAGTATTTTTTTCTTAAGTAGTATTGTATGGTGTTGCCCTACCTTAAGGGTAATTATTCTATGCATGATTATATTGCATATTAGAGCATCTTGGCCGAAAAACGCTTTCTTGTGTCGTGTGTTCTCTATTATATTCTGCACATTGTTATTATTATTCTATATATTCCATTATTACATGTGTGGATCTTACCAAGTGGTATCAAAGTTGTTATTTGGGCAAAGTGGAAAACGTTGTATTGGCTTGTGTACCATTGCAGATTTGTTTCAAGAAGAAGCAATATATCTTGTAGAAGGTGGTTCTCCTCGCATAGGTGTCTGATTTAAGTGATTTTGCATGGTTGTGAAGATACTTTTGAGAGCCATCCGAAAAGTGGCCACACTAAAAATTGTGAACAATATTGAGGGAGACATGACTGTTTAAAATTGAGGCCGCAAATCTAATTTTTGGCATTTTTTGGGCCTGAAATTAGGGCAAAAATATTCAACCTATGTTCCATGGGGACATGTCCCCTGCCTTTATAGGCTCGTCCCGTATCGGGGACATTTCGAATCTTGGGGACGGTTAGAAACACCCCTACTCGTCCCCAATCTGCTAAAAAAATCGGGGACGTCCCCGGGACGTCAAAGTTGGAGCAGAGGACGGCAGGGACATCCCCAGATGCGGCCGGGGGACTTCTATAAGTCCCCTAATCATACTAGGGACGTTTGGGCCATTCCTAACTAACCTATATCTAAAATAACCTCTCTTACAACTAAAACAAAAAAGAAGTTCATTTTTGTCATTTCCCATCTTGTGAAGGAGAAGACAAAGAAAGAAAACAACAGAGAGAAGAAAAGAGAACAACAGTGAGAAGAAGGCAAGAGAGCAATATTCTACAGTGAATTCATTTAATAGTTTTGTATTGCTCATATAAAGAACGTGTCTATGAATAGAGAACATACAGTAATATGTTTTGGTGATAAACAAATTGTGGTATTATGTTGAATGGTTTGTTGTGCAGCAGAGGGTGTATAAACAGAGCATTGAGTAATATGTTTTCATGAAAAACACGGGTATTTACCCAATTCTTTGAATTGTGTATGAATACATAATGTAGAGTACTGTGTTTTGGTAAAAACATTGTGGTATTAGTTCAACGTCGTGTTTTGTAGCATAGGGTGTACGAACAAAGCATAGAGTAATACTAATATGTTTTCCAAAAAGATTGTTTTTGACTCAATATTGTGAAAGGTGTGTGAGACTACAAAATATAGAGTAAAATGTTTTAGTGAAAAAGAGTGTGTTATTCATTTCAATGCTGTGTTGTGCAGCAAAGGTGTATGAATAGAGCATAAAGTAATATGTTTTGTTGAAAAAAAAATAGTGGGTTATTTACTCATTTATGAAAAACCCTATTATCATGACCGCTCCAATATGCCTGCTCAAAAGTGTGACAATGCATTTGCTAATTGTATGCTCGATGATGCATATGATTGCATTTGAATTGTTTTTGTGTAGGTGTTGTGTACTATATATTTTTCTATGTTTCAGAGATATTTTAGTGAGTACTTGAAACTTGTAGCCCTTGGGCATTTCATTGTAATTATTATTGTAATTGAAACTTGAATCTTATGTGAAATCTCAATTCAGCTCCAATTTTATGTATTAAGGTTCTATAATATGTGTGATGAATGCTTTATCAATGTTATCATATGAATATTTGAAATTTTCTATATTTTTTATATTTTCCCTTATATTTTAATAGCCGTCCCTTGCCGTCCCCTAAAAAAAGGCCTAAAAAAATCCGTCCTAGAAACACGTCCACCTGTCCTCTGCCGTCCCCATCCCGGAAACTTGGTGGAACATAGTATTCAACTTCAAAAGCTTCATTCTTCCAACTAGATTTTTGATTTAGCCATGCCTTACACCATTTGAAATATGTGTTTCGTGAGCTTTGCGAAAAGTGGCCACACTAAGGATTTAGACCAATATCAAGGAGATATGGTTGTGTATTGTTGACCTTGTGAAGCTAATTTTCAACCATTTTTCCGGCTTGAATATATGGCTAAAGAACACTTTAAAAGCTTTGTTTTCTTTGCTTTTTTTTATTCGGACAATTCTTGCACCATCGAGAAAAAGAGATTTTTGAGAGTTTTTAGAAAGTGGCTAGACTAAAAGTTATGAGCAGTATTGAGGAAGTTGTGACCATCCAAAGTTGGCCTTCGAATTACAGCTCCATCCTTTTTCACGGTGCAACCCTAGCAAAATAGTATGATTTTTATTTCAATTAAGCAAATCAAGTGCCATTTGTTCAATACAGAGGAATTTTGTATATCTACTTGTCTACATGTTTTTATTTGCAGGTTTGGGTTGGAAATAATATCCATTGAATCAACTTGCAATATTGCAAGAAGACATGTCCTCCACCACGTGGGACACATCTTCGGTATGGGAGATAGGTACAAAGACATCTCTTGTTCTCGAGACTGCTTGAGACGTTTACCATCTCCCTCGCATTTCCTATTGACAAGCATGCGTCTCCACCTACAAAGCCTAGCCATGTCCCAAACCCTAAGCGTGTGATTATGACCTATAAAATACATTGTAGACAACTTGTTTTAGCATCAGTCTTGTTGCATTTGAATATTCTCATTGAATATGTAACAACAATCACTTGGATTTACATACGCATTGCTGGATAATCACTTGTAGTTGCCAAAAATTCATTCAAAGTCATTGGATCACTATTATTGCTTGGAATTGCCATCGAATGTGACTAGTTGAAGATCGGGGATCCACTATCAATCAAATACAATGTTTTACACAGGGTTTTGTTTTTTTCTTGTTTTATTGCACAGGTAGTTTGCGGCCTTGTAGTTGAGTGATTGATGGTATTAAAAATTAGGGCAATGCCCCTGCATAGGCATCAACGACAATGCATTGCATCGTTCGAAAATGCATTGTTGTGGTCTCTAGTGGCGATGCCCTGCGTGCATTGCCATCCAAGTGTCACAACACTTTGATGCCAATGCAAGGCATTGCCTGTTTTTAAAAATCAAACTTTAGAATTTAGTTTTTAAGTTTCATCTTTTTAGTTAAGTTTTTTTGCTTTTCATTTTTGTTTTATTTAAAATTAATATTAAATATTAATTTGATAATTTATTTAATACTAATTCTATTTTTGGTTTAATGTTTTATATTTTAATAGTTTTCATTTAGTTCAAGTTAAGTTTTATAAATTTTAAACTATAATTTGTAATTATAACATTAAAATGTAAAAATATTTCTAATATTGTTCTTAGAATGTTAGTAGGAAGGAAAGGGTTATATCTGCTTTGTAAGTACTGCGATCACATTCGCAAAAGGCAAGGTGGAATATTGAAGATTACATGTAAATTTGACCGAAGTCCTTTCAAGGCACTTATATAAGGGTGATGGCCCATTTTTCGTACAATAGGAGAAGGGGTTGACCCTTGCTTGAATGAAGTAGAGTGGTATGAAGCTATGAGGGAACAAGAAAGGGCTGAAGGAAAAGTGACTCCTTTAAACTCTCATGCTTCAGCAAAAGATTGCACGCAAAGTTATCTCATTAAGCAATCGGGAAACGAAATTATAGCTAAATGTGTCTTCTAGAGATGTGAGAGAAGATGTGGGGTCTTTTCGTAAGAGACCACACATTGGTAGTTCGAACCCCATTGGAGACATGTTCGATGTGCATGGTCGATATGTAGATGATGCAATGATTGCACACTTTTTTATGCAAATGGAATATTATTCAATGTTGCTGGCTCACCTTATTATGAGGAGATGGTCCGTGCGATTAACAATAGGCCAGTGGAGTATAGACCACCTGAATATTAGAAGCTCCACACAACTCTTATTGACAGAGAAAACAATGATAGAGCAAAAAACTGTGCTACTTAAAAGAGTGTGATCTCAAGAAGGATGCATCATTGTGATGTATGGCTGAATTGTTACTAGAAATTGTTGGCTTCTGAACATTATTGTAAATAGCTTTAAAGGACCTTATTTTTGAAGGCAATCGACTGTTCAGGCTAAGAGAAAAATGCAAAGTTCCTTCAGAACTAGCTATGCAATGCAATTGAGGAGGTGGGGGCATTAGATGTTGCCCAAGTTGTTGCAGACACTGTCCTGACTTTAAAAACAACCAACTTGGTGCAAAAAATACAAACATGTATATTGGACACCATGTTGTTTGCATCGATTGAATAATGTGCTCAAAGACATTGGTAGTTTTCAAATGTTCATATGCAATCATCACCACACACAAGCTATTTATCGGAGATTTGCCAAGGTGGAACTTCTCAAACCTGCAGATACACAGTTTGCTTCTTTCTTCATATTTCTTGATCGTCTTTATGTTGTTAAAGGGGCTGTATGTTCCATTGTAGTTAGTGATGCATGGGCAGCTTGGAGACAATCTACATTAGAGACTGCGGTTGAGGTGAGGAAGATGGTCCTTGATGACCTTTTTTGGGCTGAAGTGATATTTTTGTTGACTTCATTCAGCCAATTTGTGAGGTAATCTGTTTTGCTGATTCAGACAAGCCATGTTCGGAGGAGGTTTATGAAGAAATTGATTCTATGTGTGAAAGAATATGAAAAATCACAGACTTAAGGGATCCTTTTCTATATTCTTTGATTAAGGAAAAGGTACATGAAAGATGAAACAAGCTTAACACCCCTCTACATTGTGTTGATTATGCTTTAAATCCAAAGTGGTATGCTACAAAAGACACCAATAAGAGGGCTCCATGTGAAGATAGAGAAGTAATGACGGAATTTTGTTTTGCGGTGAAAACGATTTATGGGTGAGGAGAGAAGGTTTCTACTAGTAGGACTCAGTGGAGTATGTTTTCACATGGCTGCATTTAGTATTTTTATAGTGGAGGATTTCTATGATACGTGCGGGAAGATTGACTCAAATGAGTGGTGGTGTAACCGTGGTATTGAAGCACTTGAATTGTAATCATTGACTCTCACAAGTTGCTAGTTCTTCATCTTGTGAGAGGAATTGCAGTACTTATGGTTTCATTCATTCATTGAAGAGGAATTGACTAGGGTCAAAGAAGGAAAAGAACTTGGTCTATATTTATAGCACGTGTCATCTTCTTTCTCGTGTAGATCCAAGGTACACGGAAGATCCTTGAACAAAATGGGACTGAATTCCACCTGATGGAGCAACAAACGTGGAGGATGATGTGCTTGAGACAAATGACCTCAATGATTTCCTCCCATTATATTGCTTACAAATGAACCACAACTTGAGAGTGATGACTATCTCGAGAGCATCCTCGTGGAAGACCTAGAGGACCTATTAATGCCACAATTGATCCTATTGTACTATATGAGATATGGTTTAGTTTTACAGTCATGTTTTTTTCTGCATGCCTATTTGCCAATATGCCATGTGACAATGTTGTCTTCCTAAGATATGATGAGATATTGAATAGCAATATAATTACTCATCTTTTGTTGGCATCTAATTTCTTTACTTGATAACTTATTTTTAATGCATTTTTTATATTGGATGATATATATTTTTGTAAATTTTTCATACATAAATATATAATACATATTTTTTTCACTCTAATTTTTTTGGAAAATTGTGTACCGGTACCCATACTTGTGTCCTAGCAACTATAAATGCAAGTTCTCTTGAAACCCTCATTAAAATGAAGATATGTATGTTTGATGGGAAGGATGGTTTTTTTTTGGATATTTAAATCGAGGGGTTCTATTGGGGTCCTCCCCATTTTTTGCATAAAAGAAAATGTTGCAATTTTGAATTTTGTATACTGTATTTCATAAGCCGAATTTGATGTCAGAAGCATACAAAATTTCAAACTTTACAAACTTTCAGACTGTTTTCTGTCTAGCTATTATTGACTGTATGCAAATTATCAGCTGATTTTGTTCTATTTCTACCAAACATAAGGGAAGTATTTCTTGCCACTTATTCTTCAGGTTCAGTTTTTATTGTACCATACTTGGTATAAAAATTTCAGCTCTACCGTAGAACTCCATTGACATGTCTTGAGCGCCAAACATCCATGTAACTTTATGGGCAAATGCTGCTGTCATGTTGAATTCCCCTATGAGCTGATCAGAATTTTTATATGGGCCAAAGAGAATTTCTTGAATGTGGGGGCTTGATGGAGGTTGCTCCAAATTTATGATCATCCTTTCTTCCTTGTTGATAGTTTCCATCAGGCGCTTACATTTTCCTCTCCTTTTTGGGGAGGCGGAGAGGGGGGTGAACCAACGGGAACACAAACTGAATTGGCAGGAGAAGGGGAGTCAAAACCCACTTTCCATTGGTATTTGCGCTTTTGAGGAGGGTAATGCCATGACCCAATTTGCAAGCAAAATGAAAAGCTTTTTGCTCATGTAAGGCCACCTGAGACTCCAATTGAACTAGACGGTGCAAGGGGGAGATTGTCCACTTCCATATTTCTTGCGATAGAGGGTGGTAATTCCTTAGCCAAGAAAGTGGATGTAAGAATACCACTTCAGAGTTGGTTTAGGCAGTCTCCAAATCCAGCGAATGCTGAGATCAAGTGGCCTTCACTTATTTGATTGAGGGAGGTGAACTGGAGAGAAAAAACTAAGACCTTGAATTGAAATGGGCTGAAAGCAGGGCATGGTGCTGCAAGTTTGGAAAGAAAATCAACATGAATGGAACTAGGAGAATGAGGGATGCCCTCTGCCCGATACAGCCATGATAAAATCTCTAGTGAGACCCTGCAAGAGGAATATCTCTTGAATGGTGTCTTCTGTAACGGGGCTAGGGAGGCTGGGGATGAGGACAATGGACTAGAGCTTGCCACATTGCAACACAAGATGGGATGACGGTGAGAGTAAAAGAAAGTCCGGGTGGTGATGACATAAATGAGACAGATGGAGTGGGGATAAAAAGGGAGGGTTGGGCGGAGAGAAGGCTTGGTATGGATGGACATTATAGAAATGGATGTTGTTTTGGGAATAATGGAGGTGGATAGGGTGGAGGCAGGAGAAATAATTTGATTGAGAGGGAGTGAGGTGTGGGAATGACAAGTTAGATTCCATGTGTGGGAGAGGGGTGAGAATCCAAGAAAATGATTGAAAGCCCTCGAAATCATCCATTGAATTGCTTTTGATGGTGGAAAAGACTTCGTGCTATGAATCAAAATTTGCTAATAAGTTTGTTGTGTTGTTTGCTTCCCCAAACCAATGGTTAATTTTGAAATGGGAGAAAGACTAGAATATGGGAAGAAATGGTTGCAATAGAGAACTTAGTTTCTAGCTGTTTGTGTTCCCTTTTCTCAAAACTTTGATTGCTATTAGGGAATCACTTTTGATTTCAAGATCTGATATGCTCTTCTCCTTGGCTAACATGAGTCCTGTGTGTAATGCTTGAAATTTGGTCTCGTTGTTTTTTGCTCTTTGGAGGAAAGTATGTTGATGCTGCTATAAGATCTCCTGAATGAGTTTTCAGATAAACTTAACCTGAGGGTGGGTGGAGCCAGTGAAGTTTTTTTCCTATTTTTCCTTTTTACTCATACCCCTTTTTTACAAGGGGAGGGGTGATGTTATTGCTAGAGAATGGGGATTTTTATTTAAGAGTATGTGGTGAACACATGTTGATTCACCTTATAGGTGCTACAAATTGTTGGTGGAATCATCTAGGTAACTTTTCCATGGGAAGAATTGCAACATGTTTTCTTAGCCAAATTGGACTAAAAAAAAAAGAAGAGGAAGAAAATAATGCTGACGAAAAGGATGATGAAGAACAAACAAAAGAAAATATTAATAATGATTATGAGGAAGAGAAAAAGAGGAAGAGGATAAGGAGGTAGAAAAGGAGGATGATGTAGAAGAGAAGAACGTGAGGATGATGCTGGTGATGATAATGAGGAGAACAAGGATGATGCAAAAGGAGAGGATCATAATGATGCAAGAGGGGAGATGGAGAGCAAGGGTTCAAGTAGTTTAGCTCTAAAGAGGCAGCTTCAATATTTCATTTTCATGGATGTATTCAAAAGGTCATCGTATCCATAAACTCTAGTACCGAGATAACTTTATCAACATGGGCTTGACCCATCATCTACAAGTTCATGCAAAGAATATCAAGGAAACTCAAATAAATGGTAAGAAGATTTGAAGGTCACCATGGACAAATATATTTTACATTCAATTTTTATGCTCTGGATACAAATGGTTTGGATACTGTTTTTGGATATCTTTGGTTCAAGATAGTGGAAGCAATCAATATTAAAGAAGTCCACGAAGCTTTGGCACAAAAGAAAGAACACAACTTTGTAGGATATTATACATAGTGAGGAACAAAGAAAGGTTAAGGTAGAGCATGAGGAAGATTTAGAAGAACAAGAAGATTTTATAAGACAAGAACTTGAGGAATTAATGCTCCATCTGCTTAAGAGGCAAAGGCACTAAAAAAGAAAAAGAGAAGACAAAAGGTTTGAAGAGGCACATATGGGAGAAGAAAATGCTGAAGAGGCATATAGCAGAAGAAAAGGCTGACAAAGTCAAAGTAAAAAAAAAGAGATGAAGGTTGCGGCTTATAGTACCCACATCATCGTGAGAGGCAACGTTCATGGAGGCATGTTAGAGACTTGAAAGAAACAATCACTATGGTTACACATGGAACTAGAGGAGCAATCACCATTGGAACACATGGAAGATGAGGAATAACTATGGTCATGAATGTAATCAAAGTAGAGCAGGGAATATGGAAAATGGAATCAAAGGAGTAATCATTATGGCTATGCATTGAAGTCAAGGAGGAACAACTATGGTCATGAATGGAATCATAGAAGCACAATGGAGTATGGAACATGGAATTAGAGGAGCAATCATTTTGGCTATTCATGGAAGCCAAAGATGAACAACTATGGTAATGATTAGAATCAAAGTAGCGCAACACAATCTGGAGCTTGGTTTGGAGACCTATCACCTACCGAGATCACATATAGGTGGTTGGATGATCAATCATGGCTACATGTACGATGATTTGAGGAATGCTCACCTCATGTTTCGGGGACGAAACATATTTAGGAGGGATGACATGTTATGTACTTAGGGATGTGATATTATGCTGTATATGGTTAGATGGGGATGCAGCTATGTGGCCCACATCCCCCTTAGCTATATTGGGTCAAATGAGTTACTTATGGAATAGTTGTATTAAGTAATGAGTCGGCCTATATGAGGATTAGGGGTTTATCCATCCATTATTCGTAATAGAGGTCTATATAAAGAGATGAATATCATTGTGAAGGATGTCAAGTGAGTGGAGAGTATTCTATTTGGTAAAAGCATATTGGAGGTTGTCCCCCTCAAAGTGGCATTCCCATATTGTTTGTTCTTGTGGAGTTATTCCTTATTTAAGGAGCACTCTGTGGTGTTGCCCTACCTTAAGGGTGATTATTCTAAAGCTGCATGTATTGCATATTAGGGCATCTTGGCCCACAAACATCTCGTGTCGTGTGATCTCTATTATATTATTCATATTGCTGTTATTATTTGGAATACTTATATATTATATTTGTGGATCTTACCATTCTGTCTTTGGATATTTGTTCATTCCAGCATGCATAGAAATGACATTTCCCCCTTATGTTTCACGTATACCTGGTAACACTATTGTCTAGATCTGGAGTTTGACAAATAACCTTGTTTTGCAGCATCAACTTTCTCTCAATAAATTTAATTTTATGCCTTTTATCGACAATCTGCAGTACTTATGTATCTTTGTTACTTAATTTTTCAAGCTTGGTCATATTAGAAAGACGAGACTAGTGCTTCTTCTAGCCTATTGGATTAAATTACACTTGCAAAATATTGAGCCTGCTCATTGCCCTTAAAATGGATATATATGATGAGAGCAACTTCTGGAAAAACTGTAGAAGATTTAGAGATCACCGTTTTGAATCAACTGCTTCAGTTTTTCCCCAGAAGTTGTTTTTATAGTATACATGGACGGTGAAAACATTATGCCTTCAATGTTACATATTTTCTCGCAGCTTGGTTTTTTGCTTGAAACCAGAAAGCGTATTATATTTCACTCATTTTCAATTTGTTCACATCTAGATTCTAAAGAGAGACAACACATTACTTTTAAATAAGGTCAAATTTGATTGATATCAGGGATGAAAACCAACATTGATCAGGTGGAGTAGCCACAACATCTATTATCTGAGAACTAGGTGTTGCCACAACCCAAGAACCTTGACAACACAAGATGAAATACCTACCACTAAATTTAATGGGAACGCCTTGAGAAACCTAGTGAACCACACTTTGGCCTCAATAAATCATAAGGTCCTTAAGAAAACTTAGAGATAATATGGAATTAAAGATAAAATATTGCAATCTAAGTTATAGGATCAGAAAGTATGTCTAAAGCTTTCAACAGTATGTGACACGACCATTATCAATCAAGCTACGAACAAATAACAGTAATTGAAAGAAGATGCTTGAAAATCCATGAATGACACTAGCTTTTCCCATAAAAAGTCATAATATTTATGAGGTTGAAATGTTGACATGAAAGTAGTAATAGTTATTACTATAAACACCCAACGGTCTTACTCTGCAATCGGCAGTTGTTTGCATCAATAGCAGGGATGAAACTTCATTTGTGGAGAATCATTTAAATGACTTGGTTTGGGTCTTCCAATATGTCCTTTTGGAATTCCTAAGGGCCATGCTCATCATCTAAAGTATGTAACATAGTTGTAGCGTATTCTATTTGACTTGTTCATAATCAGGCACGTCTTTAGACTCAGTTGCTGCAGAAATCTAAAATTATATCAGTAGCATCACCACATTAGTAAGTTACTGCTTTGAATACGATTCATTCTTTGATATCACGACATTATTGTAACCATGAAAAGAGATGCACACAAGGACCTTTTCAAGTCTTAAAATTGTACCTTATTATTTTTATAATGGTTAGTGTTCAGGGTCTCTGTAGCTTTGCATATTATGTTGAGGTTCTCTTAGCATCATACAAAATTGTGCTACTTTTGAAGCTTTCCCTAGCACTATACCCATTTTTGTCATTATAGTGGCCTTATACATATTTCCAACGTTGAGGACATCTATGCAAATATTTATATATCATATCTGTGACGTCTCTCCTAGATGTGGGGGCCTGGGTGTAAGTCCCTTTCAATATTGATGTTTGTGGTGAAGAGGGGAAACTTTGGATGTAGGACCCTACTAGTGTGTACTGCCATCATTTTTTTAATATGAATATGATTATTATGTAATCACTAGGAGATGGGGGATGTGTCTCGGAGACGGGAATGTTGATTTACAAACATTGTGTATGGGGGTACTTGGAGATGACAAAATAAATAAAATAATAATTTTTAGATATTTAATTATAGAGAACTAAAATACATCAAATTCAATAGAGTGATATGCCTCCCACTATGTATTCTTTATTTCTTGATGCAAATGGAAAACAACGAGATGAATGGAGCTGCTGTGGGCTTTTCTAACTACTGCCTAATTCTGGCTGCAGAAAACTTTCTTACTGCTAGGATAAGGTTTGTGCAAAGGACGTGGGATTGGGGGAAGCTAATAGAGCTCACCTTTGTTGCTAGATGGCCTATAGTGGTCTGACTTCTCTCTTCTTTGATGTATTTCAGGCCATTTTGTAGCTCAAAGTATATTCTATATTGATGCAGTCAAAGATAGGGGGTCAATTACATGACAACCTTGTCCTTGCAGCACTTAACTACACACACTCGGCAAAAGACCTTAACATTGAACAATTGAGGCTAGAAAACAAAGACTACACACTGATTCTTTTCTCTAGTTACCTTCACATTGAACAATTGATGCAAAGGAGTTTTGTTAAATTCTCTTGAGGAATTACAGAGATTTAAACTACACGCACTCTTTTCTTTGGTTACAGTACAAGAAGAAGAACACTCAAATGAACTTTATTTATTTCTCTTGTGGAATTATAGAGATTTTAGCTACTCACTTTCTCTTTTCTCTGGTTACAGTACAAGACATAAACAACACTTTTCAACCCCTCAGTGGGCTAGACTCAACTCTCTACTCCTCTGTGCTCCCCAAGCACCTACACTCTCCAAGCAAGTCTTCTCTCACTCTAGCCTGCCCTTTGACCCTTTCCCTGCCTCTTTTGTGCCCGGAGTGACAATTGGAATCCGCTTTGAACTTGGAAAACACTTAACACGAGTAACTAAATGTTTTTGGGCCATTATTGGGCTTGTGCTACTACCACGGGCAAAACTGCTAGCTTTTGCAGATCAGTGGTTGCATACAGTTAGGTGGGTTCACACCCTTCAGGTAACACAGATCTGCCTCACCAACAAAACACGGCATGCATCCATTCGCAAGACATTACACGACTTTATCTTTGTTCCAGCCAAATTGTATATCAACCTCACAACGCTTCCATACAGTTATATCATGATATTCTGCTAACCAAGACACCCTACATGGTTTTGGGTGTGGCGTTCATACCAAATTCTGCTTAACTACCATTTCAGTGGATACTAAATTGCTTGTGCTTAAACTATCAACCACAACATTACAACACTTCTCTTATGTTCTACATTTTGCCCGGAAAATGTCTTCTTTGCATGCTTCTTTCTTTCTTACTGATGTATCTTCTTTGGTATGCTTCTTCTTTCTTCCCTTCAACCTTTAGCAAATTCTCTCCTTGTTCAGGTTCCTTAGTATGATTAGGTGATGCCACATGTAATGAAATTACTTGGATAAATCTGAATATCAGCAGCAATAGAACACCAAAGAACACCAATTTGTAAGTGAATGATCACAATATGCAAGTAGAATAACTTAGCCATTTCGAGGGGGAACCTCCAAACCAAACAATAAGACTCAAGTGCTCAATATCATGATTAACTACTCCTTCGCCACCTATATATACCCTTCCTATGTTATGGCCAACACTAAGGCCGACCTACTAAACATATGATAGCATAAATGAATGACATATGACCAGAAAAAAGATTATGTAAGCCACAAGTCGGCACTACATATCCAATATAACCTATAGGACTAAGGGCATAGCATGCCCCTCCCTTGAAGCAACATTGTCCCCAATGTTGGCCAGCCCTGGATGTTGCTATAGAAATGCTTCATCTTCCCATGTTGCATCTTCACTATTCATATTCTTCCACTTGATCAGATACTCGGTAATGACTCTAGTCCTTAGTCTTTTGGTGTGTGTTTGAAGAATCCCTTCAGGTTCCAATATGATCCTTCCTCCCCATCCAATTCAGATAGAATTGACTAGGTTGAAATGTGCTGCCCAATGAGTTTCTTCAAGCAGAAACATGGAAGACTGGATGTATTTTACTTCCGCGAGGGAGCTCCAGTTTATATGCCACACTACCAATTTTTTGTAACACTTGGTAAGGACCATGGTATTTAGGTGCAAGCTTATTATCCTTCTTCTGCTGTTTTAAGGACAATTGCGGACAATTGCTTGTATGGTTGCAAACTTACAAAAACAAAGCCTCCCACTTCAAAGTGGCGCTCACTACGGTGTTGATCAACTTGTTGCTTCATGCGGTTTTGTGCCATTGCCAAATTCTCTCTAAGGCTAGAGAGTACCTTGTGTTGGTGCTGAATGTGATCTTCGATTGCTCTCACCTTAGGTTTGACCTTCAAGCTAGAGATGAGTGATGGAGGATGGTACCCGTATAGTGCCAGAAATGGAGACATTTTGGATGAAATATGAAATGAAGTATTATACCACCATTCTACAAGTGGCAACCAATGCATCCAACGTTCTTGTTTATTCGAAGTAACATCGAAGATACCCTCCAAACATTTATTTACTACATTTGTTTTCCCATCCGACCGGGATGATAAGATGAACTATGGGCCAATTGGGTGCCCAAACAAGAGAACAATTCGGTCCAAAAATTGCTCGTAAATATCGGATCATGAACACTTACTATAATTTTGAGAAGGCCATGGAGCTTTTAAACTATGTCCATAAAAGAGTTGGCAATTGTAATAGCTGTGAAGTGATGAGACATGGCACAAAAATGAGCATACTTGGTAAGTCTATCCACTATGACCATGATGACGCTTTTCCCTTCTGATTTAGGCAATCCTGTGATGAAATCCATAGATACCTCTTCCCATCTCTCACTAGGAATAGAAAAGGGTTGTAGGAGACCCGGTGTCTTAATGGTCTCGCCCTTATTACGTTGGCACACCAAACATTTTGCCAAAATTTTTGAACATCTCCTTTCAACCCCTCCCAAAAGAAATCTTGTTTAACTCTATGATAAGTTTTCAAGAACCCAGAATGACCACCTAGTGGAGAAGAATGAAGCTCTAAAAGAACATGGTGTTTAAGTGTAGAGTTCTTACACAAATACAACTTGTCCTTATACCACAATGTATCACCCTTCCATATAAATTTTTCGATATGGTTGGATCTTTCTAGAGATTTTGAATGAGAGTCCGGTCTATGCATCTTTGCTGCTATTCTTCTCGTGCTTCAACTACCCAATCTTCCTTTAGTATAGAGATGGCACATAACAATGATTTTGTGGACTCATCCCTCTTAGATAGTGCATCAACAACCACATTTTCCTTCCCTTTCTTATAAATAATCTCAAAGTCATAACCCAACATCTTTGTGACCCATTTTTGTTGCTCTTCTAAAGATAGTTGTTGCTCCAAGAAGTATTTCAAACTATCATGATCAGTTTTTACCTTAAAGTGTCTACCCATCAAGTATGGTCTCCATTGTTTAACTGCATGTAAGATTGCCATCATTTCCTTCTCATAGGTGGGCTTCAACAAATTCTTTCCTTTTAGTTGTCGGCTCTCAAATGCTATGGGATGTCCTTCTTGCATGAGTCTTGCCCTTATCCCATTTCCCGAAGCATCAATATGGTTGGATCTTTCTAGATATTTTGAATGAGAGTCTGGTCCATGCATCTTGCTGCCATTCTTCTCCGCTTCAACTACCCAATCTTTCTCTAGTATAGAGATGGCACATAACAATGCTTCTGTGGACTCATCCCTCCTAGATAGTGCATCAACAACCACATTTTCCTTCCCTTTCTTATAAATAATCTCAAAGTCATAACCCAACATCTTTGTGACCCATTTTTGTTGCTCTTCTAAAGATAGTTGTTGCTCCAAGAAGTATTTCAAACTATCATGATCAGTTTTACCTTGAAGTGTCTACCCATCAAGTATGGTCTCCATTGTTTGACCGCATGTAAGATTGCCATCATTTCCTTCTCATAGGTGGGCTTCAACAAATTCTTTCAAAAGCCATGGGATTTCCTTCTTGCATGAGTACTTGCCCTTATCCCATTTCCTGAAGCATCACATTCAATTATGAAGGTCTTGGAGAAATCAGGGTTGCAACATTGGGGTGGTGCACATCATTGCCTTCAATTTTTCAAATGCCCTAGAAGCTTCCTCATTCCAATGAAAGGAGTCTTTCTTCAATAATGTTGTGAGTGGTGCTACTATACTGCCATAGTTCTTTACAAATCTGTGATAGTACCTGTGAGACCTAAGAAACCTCGTAAATGCTTGAGGGTTCTTGAACTTCCCATTCCACCATGGCCTTGATCTTGCAAGGGTCCACCTTAACACCTTCATGAGAGACGATATGGCCCAAGTATTCCACTTCCTGTACCCCAAAAGAACACTTCAAAGGCTTGGCATATAGTTGATGTTTCTCTAGGGCTTCCAAGACTATATTTACATGATGTAAATGTTGCTCCCATGATTTGTTGTAGATTAGGATATAATAAAAAATACCAAGACAAACTTTTGTAGGAATGGTCGAATACAAAATTCATCAAACTCTGAAATGTGGATGGTGCATTAGTAAGACCAAAAGGCATCATATAGAAATTCATAATGCCTTTGATGAGTTCTAAAGGCTATCTTATGAATATCCTCTTTCTTTACTCTAATTTGGTGATACCTAGAACGAAGATCTAGTTTTGTAAAATAAATTGCACCATGCAACTCATCTAACAAATCATCAATGACAGGAATAGGAAACTTATCTTTGATAGTGTACTTGTTAAGTTCTCTATAGTCTGGACACATGTGCCACCTTCCATCCTTGCGACACACCATCACCACTGAGCAAAATAAGCACTTTGACTATGACGAATAATACCCATTTCCAACATTTCCTCAACCATCTTCTCAATCTCACTCTTTTGCACATATGGGTATCTATAAGGCCTGATGTTGGGGGTTGGCTTCCTGGAATTAACTGAATGGCATGATCATGATCTCTTTCAGGAGGTAATCCTCTAGGATCCTTGAAGACAATTGCATGTTTATCAATGACCTTTTGAAGATCAGGATGCACTACAATAATTGGTGGTTGAACTTCCATGGAGAACAATCATGCTACAAATCCTTCAGCCCCCTTTTTAAGAATCTTTTGCATTTGGTGAGAGCTAACCACTTGAGGAGTTTTTGCTTGTAGTCCTTGAAGTTCAAACTATCTTCCTTCAAAATGAAAGCGCATGAACAACTCCTAGAAATTTAGCTCTATGGTGCCTAAAGTTGTGTGCCACTGAACACCTAAGACAATATCAACTCGCCCATGGGAATAGTGAACATAGTGTATTCCATTTGGTAGTCACCCATCATAAATCTGATTCTATGGCATTTCCCGATCATTGGACCGTGCCACTATCTACAAAATCATTACTTGAAATCTAGGTGCTAGGTAGATGAAACAATGTAGCCTTGCTGCCAACTTATTATTGATGAAATTATGTGTGCTCCCTGAATCAATCAATACCGTCACCTTCTGCTTCTTAATGTAACCCATGACTTGAAGGGTTTGTGGAGTGCTAATACTAGATAGAGCATGGCATGAGGTAATCGACTAGGGCTCTTCCGAGTCTTCTTCTAATTTTTCCACTTTATTTCTTGATGTTTCCTCACCGGTCCCTTCAATGTAAAACAATTTCTTCTCGGCACATTTATGACCCGGTACATATTTGTTGTCATGGTTAAAACATAACCCTTTTGCTAGCTTTTCTTCAATTTGTTGAGGTGTCAGTCTAATTGGCCGCGAGCACGAAGGTGGAAAGGTGCTACGGTCTTTTATGTTAGTGAAAGTCTGCTTTTGGTTGGAAATAATTTTTTCCTTTGCCCTATGTGCCTTGATAATAGAATCGAAAAAGTGGATTAAACCTTGAGTGAAATTTTTCCTTTACCCTCACGCTCAATGTGTTCCTTTAGACCCCCAAGAAATAGGTCATTCAAATACCTTTGTAATATTCTCCACACGCAAGAATAGATTTTGGAATTGATGAACATAATCCTTTACGACCCTGTTTGTCGTAACCTTGCTAATTGCTGAAGTAATTCTCTAACACACTAGAACTATAGTGCAATTGAAGCTCTTCAATAAAAACTGTCCATGTGACATTGAGACCATTCTTCTGCCTTTGAGCACATAACCAACGATACCATTCTTCTCTAACACACTAGAACTATAGTGCAATTGAAGCTCTTCAGTAAAAACTGTCCATGTGACATTGAGACCATTCTTCTGCCTTTGAGCACATAACCAACGATACCAGATGATTTGGTTGGGTTCTAGATATAAAGATGCCATGGTCACCTTTTGTCTTGATGGGATCTGATGCATATCAAAGAAATTCTCCATTTGGTTAATCCAATTGAGCGGATCCTTTCCATTGAACTTACACATTTCCACTTTTGGAATGCCACGCCATTGGTGAGAAGATCCACCCGAATGTGTAAAGGATCCTCCTTGATTGGTGTGATTTGGATGTGTGTGCATTGCTAGAGGAACCCATTGGATTGGAATGGGGATTCATGCTTGAAAGAGCAAGCAAAAGCTCCTTCCTCATTGATTCAAACCCCATCTTCATTTCACCCCTAAGGCTACCTTCCAGATGAAGAAGCTCATTGTTGAGGTCATCCTTACCATATTATTAACCCTTTCTGAAGTTGATTGACTACCTCAGATACTACAAAACCTGAAGATTCTAAATCCACATCTTCCTTATTTGGGGTCATTCGTAGAGTTGTTTGACCTTTCCCTTGGCCTCGAGTTGATCTACCAGTCATGATGTAGGGTTTGGGTCTCAGAATAGAAGGAATAGGGTAAAGATTTAGGGTTTGGGGTTTCGTAAATTTATTGGCTGAATAGAGGAAATCATAGAGAAAAGCTAATTTTTGGCAAGCTTTTCAAAAATATAAGAAACTTAGAAAAATTCCCAAAATTGCAACCTAGGTAGCCAATTTATGAAAAAACCTAAAACTGCTATAACTTTTGCAAAACAAGTCCAAAAATCTTGAAATTTGGAGAGGATCTTGATTGATTTTGCAACACCCCAAAAAAATTGCAGAAAATTTTGCTACCGTTTCTAAGATATAACTGAACCTTCACAATTAGGGTTTTGACATAGTTCTGGCCAAGATCAAGCTTTGATACCACTTGTAATGAAATTACTTGGATAAATCTGAATATCAGCAGCAATAGAACACCAAAGAACACCAAATTGTAGATAAATGATCACAATATGCAAGTAGAATAGCTTAGCCACTTCGAGGGGGCAACCTCCAAACCATACAATAAGACTCAAGTGCTCAATATGATGATTAACTACTCCTTACTACCACCTATATATACCCTTCCTATGCTATGGCCAACACCAAGGCCAACCTACTAAACATATGAAAGCATAAATGAATGACATGACTGGAAAAGAGGTTATGTAAGCCACAAGTTGGCACTACATATCCAATATAGCCGATAGGACTAAGGGTGTAGCACCATGGATCCTGCATCTGCTTGTAAAACTTGTGCATTACCTTCATTTCTTCCTCTTTTGCCATCACAGTGTGTGTGAGAGCACTCATAAGCATGGCTCACAATTTCTCCACACCTGAAGCACATTCCACTGAATGATCTTCCTCTTCCCCTTCTGTAGCTTCCACTATCTCTTCCTAAGGTGGCTCCACCTCTTGCTTACTGATTTGGCACTTGAGAAGTGCTAGAGCCCTCCTCATTCCACTGCTGCTTAGTTCCATGGGATGGCTGATCTCTACAACTTCTGAACTTCTCTCTTCCACTTGATTAATTTGGCGTCTTCTTGACAAATTTTCCTCTGCCCTTAAAGCATATTGATATGCTTCTTCCATTGTATGTAAACGTACCATACTGATCTTTTCTTGGATGTTTAATTGCAGTCCACTGATGTATCTTCTCACTTTTTCTTCGTCCATCTCATTGTGGCTGGCCTAGATTGTGATTTTGTAGAACTCCTCCACGTAGTCCTCAATGCTTAGCTCCTTTTGCCTCAAATTTCGTAACTTCTTCAACAAGTCAAGCTGGTATTCTGCAGGTAGAACTTTGTCTTTCAGTTTGGCATCCATATTTTCCCAATGGGTAATCTTGTCCTGTTCCTTTCAGTTCGCATCTCTTTATACCATAGGGCTGCATGCCCCTTGAGCTTGGTCTAGGCTATCTTCACCTTCCCTAGGTCAGCTGCTTCATCAAATTCATAATATTCTTCCACCTTAGTGAGCCAGTCAATCAACTCCTCAATCTTCAGAGTACCTAAGAAGCTTGGAACCTTCATCTTTGTCCCTGTTGCAGTTTTTGAAATAGCTCTAACGAGCCTTTCTTGTCCTGCCTTTAACTGCTCATGCAGTTGGGATAAGTCTTCTACTCCCAACTCATCATCTTCAGCATCGCTCACGTATCCCATGGGACAGATCCCCTTTTTCATTCTTTTCAACAACTAGCCTCGTCTGCACAACTCTCAACATCTCTACAATCTCATCTAGTCTTCCTGCCATATTGGCAGTTACCACTCCACCTTTACTTGCCATTCTTATTGGAGGCATCTCTACCTGAACCTGTTCTTGCAATCTCTTGTTTACAATCCTACATGGGCACTAAAAACACACACTCAAGAAGATCTTCCCACTGAAGAATTGAGGCTAGAAAACAAAGCCACAAACTTTATTTATTTCTTTTAAAGAATTACAAAAATTTAAATTACACATTCACTCACCCTTCTCTTTGGTTACAATACAAGAAGAAGAACAAGAGTCAACAACCCCTCAATGGGCTAGACTCAACTCCCGCTCCTTTGTGCTCCCCGAGCACCTACTCTCAAGCAAGACTTTTCTCACTCCAGCCTGCCTTTTCTGTGTGCGGAGTGACTATTGGAATCCCCTTTGATCTTGGAAAACACCCAAAATCAGCAATCAAACGTTGTTGGGCTGTTACTGGATGTGTGCAACTGCCACTGGCGAAACCAGTGGTTTTTGCAGACCGGTGGTTGCATAACTGCTGTGGCGGTTTTGTAACAGGTCTGTGTTAACCGGAGGTTTTTTCATGGGATAGAGAACTCTCTGTTGCAATGGCTGAAACCGTCCTCTCTCACTCCCAGGGTCTTACTGAAGGGCCGTTGACCTCCATGGATACTTTTGGGTCCCCTTCATACTGCCAATTGGACCTGACTGCATGAACAGGCTGGTAGATATTTTTGGTTGATGCAGGATTGCGTGTGGACCTGGATGCTTTTGCATCATGTATGTTGTTGTCTTTGGCTCTGTGTACAATTTTTTGGAATTTGATGATGTTATGGGTGGCGCCTCCTGCTGTAATTATATAGTTTACCTTCCAAATGGGAGGCCACCTGAAATGTATATTGTTTGTCTACTCTGATATCTTTTCTAGTATGATATGATTGGAATATAACCCCTTTACTTATTTTAAAATGAAAGAGGGAGACATGAATGTTTGGAGGAGGTGCAGGAGACATCAAACAAAGTCTCTGAGACTTCAAAGACATCCCCATCTCTGTCTTGCGTATCCATACCCGAAATGCAACCCCTTTCTTTATCAGGAGATGTCTTTCCAGGTGTCTATGATATTAAGGGTGGTTAGATATTACAAAATTGGCGAGCCTGGGCCCTAGTGAGAGTACAGCAGGTTTTCTTGATGTTTATACTCTGTACTATTCCTTGCTGGTATTGTAAACTTCCCTACGTATGCATCCAATCCATAACTATTTAGTGGAAATATAGATGACTTCTCATATATATAGCAAGTGTTCTTCAGGTCTATCTATTCTTGCACCTGTTGCTCTTCATCATGTGTGTATGCAGGCATAGGGAACGGGATATTTAATAAAGGTATCAGACCGGCCAATCCTTCTTTACCCAACATACAAATCTGTTAAAAGTTGAGGAGAAATTTATACAAGGATCTACTTTTGTAGGCATTGAAAATTAATAGGCATTGTCTATGTCTCCTAAGCTTTTTAACGGATCAAGAAGCTCGTAAAAGAGGGTAAAAGTCCAAACAGTTGCTGGGGTATTCAGTTAGTCCCTGTCAAAGAAAATACTTTGAAAATCAGCCATTTAAGCAATGAATCTCAACAAGCAACTGCTCAGGTCAACTAAATACCTTGGAAAGAAGACATAGCAACAACAAAAGTCAACACGGACAAGATGTTGCACATCACCCTGGAGGTGGATATGATTGTGCACATGATTGCACACTATCCAATAATAAAAATAAAATCCATTAATACTGTACACTGGCGATGTGATAGTGCATGTATTTCAGATTGGACTGGTATTGCCTGCGGAGGAGAAGATAGATTAAATGACATTTCATGTGAATGCCTATTTTTATTTTATCAATCTATTTTTGTGCCCTCAATAAAAGTAGTTAAATAGAAACACCAAATTGCAATTGTCCTCTCTTGGTTGTAGTTAATTTTCAACAGTTGGATTTTGCTGAAGGAATAGTAAGCTCACAGTGAAAGATGAAAGAAAGATCAGAAAGGGCATTTATGCTAGGGTCCATTCAATACTAAAAGAAAAGTTTTTAGTGTCATACAAAGAGTAAGAACAAACATTGAAGAAAATCATTAGTAGTACCATTTTAGTTCTAATAATTTTCCTTGACAATCTAAACCTGCAATATTTTAAAAACATCTTGCTTCGCTTTTTTGCAAATCCCGCTGACATGTTTTGCATGCTTTCAACATTTCCTGCTAATTTGATTGTTAGGATTAGTGAGAAAGGGGTTAGTTAGGGTCTTTTGTACTTCTTAGGTCTTAGGTCTTAGGGCATTGCATTTGCTTTTTTGCCCCCCTGCCCTTGCAAGACAGCTTCTTTTGCAATGCATCCTGCAGGTTTGCCCTTTTCCAAGATATATGTTTGTCTCGAAAAGGTGTACCCTAGCCCAGGGTACACATTTCAGTTTCAGTTGCCCACGGTGAAGAACATCATTAAAAAGGAAATAATAAAGATTATGAATTTGGATGAAAAAATAGTGCTTTAATTTTTCTCGTCTTCTCCGCTCAGCCTCTGTCATGATTTTTAGAATCAGAATGTGATGCATTGCCTCAGGGTATAGACTGGGCCTTGGGGCCGTAACAAGAAGGGCCTTTATAGTTTGTCTCGCACACAATTACAACAACAATTATGGCCTGGAAGTAAAAGTGGTATGGTGACTTTTAGGCCAATTCAATTGAAACCAGAATGCACTTACGGCCTTCTTAGCTTGTTCATGAATTGTTCATCCCTTTGGTACTCTCCAAGCTAGGTTAAGAACTGCGTAGAGTATGGAGGGTAAAAATGCTATATAGTATTGGCATTGGTACTGGAAGAGGGAAATAGGAGTGGTATGTGAATGTGGGGAAGCAGTAGTAGTAGCAGTAAGGATAGTGGCGTTTTCAAAAGAGGGATACAAATCTTGCCTTAGCTCAGTGCTCCATTGACTACCAGAAGTTAAACTTTGTTTAGTTATCTTCTTCCTTACAACTATACCAACTATTCAACTGATTGTGTAACTGACCCCAATGCTCGGCAATCAAATACTACTGTTAGTTGTTTATAAGAGGAAAACGCTTGTACATTGCTCAACTCAAACACAGTTTTTAAGGATGCCACTGTTCACCAACCATGTCGCTGTTTCATTCGTGTGTATATAATGCATCCAATATGTAAGATGTTGAGTGCCACAACTTTTATTTAATTTAGATTCAGGATCTAGTTAGATGTTACATTGGGGTTGTTTTGTGAGAAAATGAGGATTTTGTTTGATTGATTAACCTCGGGTTGTATTGGGAGAAAAAGAATGGATTTTTGTTTTGTTTTGTTTTGATTGATTAACCTGGGGCACAATTGGTGGCCCCACTCCCCCGGTTCCACACATCTGTTCACCAGTGCACATGTTACCACCACACCACATCACACCACACTGCACCTTGCAGATTTTGAGTGTTCCCAGCTGTAGGTCGCCTGACTGTGAGTGGGATTTGAACCTAGGTTGCACGATACGAATGTTCTGCTTTTAAGTTTTTAACCATTACACTACAACCCATGGGACTACAAAAAAGAAGAAAAAAGTATACTAAAATTCATTATTATTTTTGATTGAAAGGAAGGTTTTGTTTTCAAATAACGGTTGCATTAGGTTGACCAGTGCATCACAAACATTCAATAATTATTGACCACTATATCCCCTGAATGCTTAATTATTTTAAACAATAATGGAACATGTTTAGCTGGAGTCTGGATGTTCTTTAAATTGCTTCGTAGATGTTCTTTTGTTGACCACTTGTAATGCTAGTGAACTCGTCTTCAAGCCACATACCAGTTGTTTATGTTTGAAGCTTTTACCTTCAATGTCTCCTCCGAGTAAATCACATCATAAAAAATTGTGATGTTTCGCATGTGTGCAGGATTCGTTGTCAAGATGCTAGGCGTATCAATGCAGGATGTGCTTTGAATGATCCCCTAATGCCAGTTCCTACTGCTGATGGAACATATCCAGAAAATTTGCCAGCTAGTCTGGCAGATCTCGTCAAGTTGTCAAATGACCATGTTGATTCTTTTTTAATGGTGTATGGTTTGCCAACACATGGCCAGTTAGATTCTAAAATAAGAAGATTGAAAGCCCACTTAGGATTCCAATGAAATTTCTTGCAAGTACAACAGTTAATGGGGCTTAAGTTTCTCAGACGTTGCTCCAGAAATTTTAAGCATCCCAATGCGGACGAGGAATGGCATCATTTTTTTGGAGTTGAGCATCATTTTGCTGATGATCTGGACGAGTGCTTTTCATCATAAGCTCGCAATAAAGCAGGAAGAAAGATACACTCATGATTTACTGAAAATTGTATATATGTAATCAGATATTACTTCCTTGTCATGAGTAGACTTGATTAAGGAGGTGAAGAGTGGGAGCCCTTGCTCTGACAGAAAGAGTTCAAGATTACTATCTAAAACATTCCAATTCTAATTTGTTTCCAGTGATGAAAATATACTGGTGGCACTAAAATTTCCGGCATCCTAGACCCATTTTATCAGATCAAAATGAAAGGTCTATAACAAAATGTACATTCATCATGATGTACTGAATGATTGCAGTACATTGTCTAGAAAGCACTGTGATTCAAGCCTTATAGTTGTATATATGAGACATCCTAGTTTCAGTTAGGGCTTCTGTAATGCATACGTTACAGGGCAATTGACAGTGTGGAAGGGATTGAAAGAAGAGTCACTCTCAATTGAGACTTATATACTTGGAGGATTTGCGGTTGCTGTTTACTTGATTGATTAAACTATACTAACCATTGATAATAATGCCAAAATTTTACTGGTTACCCGGACACCCAACAATAGTACTTTTATTATGGCATTTGCAGACTGTTGGAGGCGAAATGATATCTTTGTGTTGTGCATGTTTAACGTGGTCTTCTTGAATTGTCCAGTTTCAGGTTGTTCAGGTGAAGAAAATCCAGATTACCAAAAGGATGGTGGAATGCTGATTGAACAAAATGTAGCAAAAGAATATTAATAACTAAATATTTGTTGTAATGGTTACAATATTTCAAATCTCATGGTTCGGTTGTGATGTGGGCTGGGTAGGGCTCCATTGAGGTATAGAGTATATCACTGTCCTTTCAATGTCCTGATGACTGGAAAGAAGAAAACTACCAAGAATCAGTAATTGGTTATTCTTCTAATTGGATTATTGTTCATGGCCAGTTTGTTTTTTAAATTATATTTTCTGGTATTGAATGTTGAAGGCAAGGGTAGTTGGGCATGCCCATGAGTATTTGAACCCGAGCTCGTCGTGAAACCCCAGGTCATTATCACTTGCAAGGGTGAAACCTTGCTGCTAGACTGCGACTTGACAGACCTGTTCATGACTGTTTACGAAGAACTTATGATTAGAAGATTTTGTGCCGAACAGCAGAAGTGGAGGACTAGAAACGAAGGCTGCATCTCAAGCAAGATGATGCTGACTAAAGTCAAAATTAATGGTATTTTCATGCTGAGCCTCTGAAGACTCTTAGAGGTAATCCTTGCATTTTTCTTTGTTATACATCTTTCGTATGCAGCCTCATGACTCTGTGCAAAACATTAATTTCTCTGTATTGGAGCTCTTAAGCTTCCACGGTCCATGATAGTAGAATACAGCTTCTGAAAAGACTTGTTGGAGTTTTTGATCCATGTTTCGCATCACCCTATGTTTTGCGACAGATATGAACTGGATTGCAAACCTAGAGCAACTCTTTCATATAGAATCAATGGACGCTCAAGATGTAAAGGAGATCCACCTAGAATGCAAACACAAATTCATTTAATAAAATAATTACTATGAGTTAGCCATCCAAAGACCAGCTGATAAAAACTTGATGTTTACAATTGGCCTTCAGACCACCAGCTCTTGTTAAAGAGTTCTAATTATTTATTTTATTGAAGAATTTTCCACCCAGTTAAGTTTTAAAAAGCGATTGGCGGTTCTCTAGAGGTCTCATATCTACCATAAGCTTTTATGGATTACAGGTCTCCATGAATGACTTAAGCGTAGGCTTTTATCTCTAATTAAATTGGTAGGATGCTTACAATCTCTACTACTTCCTATAGCCTTCTTTTGAAATAGCGACCCTCTTTTACAAGCCACTGTGTTTTCAATCCAAATGTGCTGTTTTATATTCTGAAGAATCTTTGTATGGTGCTCTTTTATCCTTACTTAAAATAAATTCTCTTATTTCTCCTCTCTAACCTTAGTTTTATAGATGTTTTTTCTCCTATGTAAGGTCTTCCAAACAAGCAGGGTGCATAATAAATATTACTATGGATTAAGCTTAGCACTCTAGCTTCGATGTGCAAGGCATCCTCGATGGGAAGGAGTGTATAGAATAATTATGCAGCTAATGCATATGTTATATGGATGGCTTTTTTATAATTATTCTAACTAAATAATCACCCAAGCATTTTACTTTTTGGCATGTGTAATATGCAAGTAAATCTTTTCTATACAATTTGACAAACGCGAAAGGTGTGAGAACTAATGTCCTGCATTCTTTTCCCTCTAAGAAATGGGAAACACACAAGGACTGATAGTTACCACATACGTTAGACAACAAATAATTGTGCACGGCAATAATGTTATTGGCATATTATTATTAAAACTCAAACATATGCATAGAGTAATCATCACCAACTAAGCCACTAACAATAGTATGTAAAAGGTGAGTTATTTTATGACTTAAGATTAATATTGAGGAATATTATCTAAATATTCCTAACTGCCTATAAATCTAAGTCCATTGCGCTATTGGTCTTTGCAACTATTGTGATGTAGATTGTGCACTATAAATCTAAAAACTGCAAATCATGATGAAATCATTGAATGTGATCCATCTCAGTCCTCGTAAGGAATCATATCCACTAATAGTGTGTCCCGATAACCATTTTTCAAAGAGAGCTAAAACTTTATAACCTATGCCGATGGTAAGGAGTAACTTGAAAACCTCTAAAGTGTGATGCAATTGCACTATAAAGTTAAACTATTTCAATATTTGTCAAGTTTGAAATTGCGAACAATAATCTCAAACCCAACACTAACCGCACATGTTGACACAAATAAACACTACTAAAATTGCACGAAGCTCATGCATAGTCATAAAAACCCCATAATCAATTCTCTCATTAATGGAGTGTGAAAGTATGCAATATGAAATCTTTGATGTGCCGACCGGTGGTCTAAACATCAATAACTCAAAATAGAGATAAGAAAAATGTCGAAACTTGTGGCATGTCCCATCCTCAATGTTATAATAAGCAAGTTCAAACATTGTCCAAAGCTATAATATGTTTCAATCCACAATACATAGTAATCAATTGTAATTTGTAAATGTTGCAATCAACCACAATTTGTATTATGTTGCAATGACCAATTCTCTGTGCTCAATATGAGTATTCTCCAAGTTACATATACAAGAGAACTACTCACCAATTCGAAATCAACTCAATAAGCAACTTGTCAAGATATTTTCAATCCAAACTATAAAATACATTCACAATCATTGCAAATAGTGTGTAAAATATGCAAACCGAAAGTTGACGTACATGTCAATCACAAGTATTTAATCTAGTCACCAATTATCAAATTTCGAGCAACAAGGTACCCAAACATGTGCTCTAACCCTCGACAAACAATTACTTTGGCATCTGCAAGTCACAAGTAGATAAATCAACATATGGGGAAAATATTTGGTGACTAAATCAAGTATCAACTATTGTGAGGCAAATTAACAATCACTAGTTAGAAAACAATTCAAATCTACAATATTTGCATGTCAACAATTGCAAGAATTCAAAGAATCATAATCACGCTATAAAAATCAAATCAACAATGCTTTGCAAATATAGAAACTAGGAATGCACTTGCCACCCATGATAACAAAAAGTATCCACAATATATGATATGTCTGAAGCATCTTTGGAATATTGCCATAATTTGCCCAACTCGCAATATATTTGAAATATCCACAAAATCATGATTCACATCATCAATACAAACTCAACAATCATAAATTTGAAATTTGACACATGATGTTTCCCACGTCGGATGAGAGTGGAAAATTGTTGCATATAACCCCGTGAAAGAGAAGTACTTTGAGCTAATAACCGTGTACTTGTATATATAGATGCACAACCCAATGATGCTCTTTTGTGTTTTCATCATGAGTCTCCATCAAGTTTCTCTTTTGGTTTCAACTTAATGGGAAAAGTGTGTGAGCCCACCTTTTAGATTTTCAAATTATAACTTGTGCACAAATGTGGGCCTAATTTGCCCTATCAAATAAAAAAGAGGTACTATCTCAATGTCCACAACCTCATACAATTTGAACAAATAAAAAGGACATTCTACATCATCATGGGCTGCATATCCACATTCTTCACTTGCAAATCAAATGTTTTGCTTCAACAAATATTTGACAACTCTTGTCAATGTGCCACTCAAGAAACATCTAACAATTCTCCTTGAGAAGATCATCATCATCTATATCCCAATTAGAATGAGGAATCTAGAGAACTAGATCAACATCAACATGAAACATCTAAAAACATATGCATAAACTTGAAGGCTAGATTTTGGACCAATTTAAGTTGGGTTAACAAGATCTACAAGGTTGCGCTTATCAATAACAAGATTAAAATCCTTATCATGACTAGAAAAACATCGTCAACAAGGTGAGACTAGACTCCCCTATAGGATTTTGACAATAGATGAACCTTAGATCAATATCTGGATTGATCTATCTAGCCAAGTACACATGCCTTGTAGAATCTATACGCCGAAGATTACAGAGAACAAGTTCAGCAAAATGCGTATGTTTGCCACAATAGTGTAGGTCAAAACAATGATTAGAGGCATGCCTATACAATGACAACATGTTTGGACTTCATGGGTTTTAGTGCAAGTTGTTTTCAGTTGATATGACAACTGAGTTTGGACTCACTAGAATGACTAGCAGATGAAGGGTCAATTTGAATTTTGTTTAGAATACCTACAAATACAAATCCAATGGGTTTGTAATACGCTCACATATGAAAGTCCACATTACATTTAAACCCTACACCAAAATGATGTATATTAGGTTTTATTTTCTTCCAGTATTGCACATCCAAACTTAACAATGGGAGCATGAACGTGCGTATGATTCACAATTGGTTTTGATGGATTTTTAACATTTTCTCGTGTACAAACAAAAGACCCAAAATGGCTTGAACAAGAGTTCGTGTACAAAGAGATGGTTTCCCGGGGTTGATCACACTTTTTACAACATGCAAGGACTTAACTGTTTGTCTTGAATATTTGCTTCGAGTTGTATTTAATATGTATCTAATTGCAAGAATGTAATATTGTTTCGTTATTGTTCACAAAATTGCATGAATGCAAGTTGAAACTACCATCAACATTTCGAGAGCATGTATGCCTAATGACTAGTATCCACTTGAATATGCAAGACAAGACTCCTTTGGAATACAATGTATACCCCATGTTCTAGATACAATGACAAGAATTCAAATTAGGGCATGCACACTATTTGAGTTAGACTCAATAAGTAATGCCAGGATTTTACAATCCTTAATCTCTGTGAAATTAGGCGGGAACTTATGGTGCTACATTCACGGATTTCTCATAAACATTGCCCATTTTTAATTTCGAGCAATAATAGGATGTTAGACACTATGTAAATTGCACCCTTTATACATTCGATACCTTATTTCTCCACTTCTAATACATATCATAAGGAGAAACTTTCAAACCAAAGTATAATTATACCAATGAACTCGAAATAGGCAAAAATCTACAAAATGGGTGGTCTCATAACTATCTACACACAAAAAGGCTAAGTGATGAAAATAACATAGGGAATGCACTTTCAAATTATTTTAATGGCTTGTAAAATTTGCGGGAATGGATTTCTTAACATCATATACACGAAGGTGTTAGTGGAACTCAAAAATAAGCTCTTTTAGACAATCATTAGGCATACAATGTCTTAGGCTTACATGATGCAACTCATACAAAAATAGACAACTTATAGAGATAAACGAGAGAACTTATAGAGATAAGTGAGAGTCAATCCTTTGACCCCTATAGCTGTATTTAAACCAAATTGCCCACAAATATTACAAAACCAAAGTTTTGTTTAGTCTTCAATAATTAAAAGAAAACATCACACTAGTAACAATTTGTACGCCAATTGTTTTGTCCATGACATAAATTTATGTTTCTTTTAAAAATTCTTAAATTTATTTCAAGCAACATGCATAAATGAATATAATTTTTCTGGTTCCCACTTTACATGGTAGTAAAAACCTTCATCAAATAAAATTAAATTTAATCTTCCTTCGTTCCATTAGTAGGTTAAAAAAACATTTCATTTTTCAAGCATTTACCATGCTTTTGACATCAAAAAGCATGGTTTAAGCAAAATTTTATGGGTTTCAATGGAAACATATATCAAGTTTTTGGCAATACAACTGTTTGGGCAACAAAATTCATGCTTTTGTTTGATTTTTATTCTTCCTTCAGCTTTTTTAAACTTCACTCCAACTTTCTAGGGTTTTCCATGCTTGAGGAAAATATTCTTTAATCTAGACAAAAATAAAGTACCTTTTCAACCACTAACAAATTCTTTCATTTAATTTTTCTTAGGCTAGGCAAATATTCAACTCGCCAAGGAACTATATCCAATGTTCTTTCAATGCTTTTAGGGTGCTTTCAAACTTTCATATGAGTTTGTATTACCTAAGGCCGATACACTTAGGTAAACGTTCTTTTGACAAACCATATTTGGTCTACATCATTTATAAATGGCATCCATGTCCAAGTGGAAGTCACGTAACATTAAATATTTAATTTCTTGGATATAACAAAAAAGAAGAGATTCTTTTAAGTTGGTTTCATATAAAGCTATTACCTAATCTTATAAATTATTTAGAAAATAAATAAAACAATTTTATTTTGAAATCTGCATTAAAAGTATTTGTTAAGATAAATCTTATAATCTTAGGAGTTTCAATGTGGAGCTAGAAGTCTAAAGATGTCTTTCAACATTTTGTTAGGTACGAAGATGATTTCATTAAGTGGAATATGAGTACAATATTTTTAAGTAGTTTCTATCTTGCTTACACATACCAAGACAAAAATTCACCATTTAAAACTCAAATTACATAGTTATCATAATTGAGCTTCTATATAGGATCTCAAAGTTATAAAATCAATTTAATGCAACAACCATCTTCATCCCAAGTTAAGTCTTACAACAAGAAAAAGCCAAACTTAACCCACAATACTAATCATTTTGTCTATTTAGTAAAGAACAACCAAGAACCTTAATATTATTTATTATACATGTTGCGTCATTTACATATTGCTACATGCCTTTGTAGTATTATATACAACCATAAAGCTATGAGAAGATTGTAAAAGATTACAACATGGAGCCATCAAATCATATTCCCAATTCACCACCCAAACCATCATGGTGCTCAAGAGCATCCCTTTATAAGTTGAGGAACTAGAGAATAGTAGAATCGTGAGGAGTATAATCTCTTAAAATGGTACATGCATAACTCGAGAACCAATGACATGCATCACTTTTAGGGTCAAGGAAAGGAATAAAAGTTAAGACAATCATATAGGATGCTAATCAAGACTATAGGGTTATATAGTAACGCTATATCTAAGAAAGCTTTAGTAAGGTCCTAAGTTCACATCTACTCCAATTCTACCATAATTCCATGGACAATTATTGTGGTTTTATAGTAGATTGTGTAGTGCCCACACTTTTTATAGCTCAGTAGCTTGTTGTTTCTTTGCTCATAGACATGTTTTGACAGTGATTGGTTATATCTTGGACATCATATTTAGATATTTGATCTTATTAGACAGTGTGGACATTTAGGCGTATAACGCCAATTTTGCTTAATTTCTATATTGTCGCATTTTCTTGTTATGTCATGGAAACTAAAGAATATGATGATGTGTTTGGAACCTAATTATATTGATGGATAGTTGTTGCATGGTGGGGTTATATGTCACGTATCATCTTGTCTAACTTTTGGAATATTGAGTATAATTGTGCACGTTGTCGCATCTTGATTTCAGTAGGATGTTAGGTTAGTTTAACATGCATTGATATCTTACTATGTCATTTAATTATATTGTATTGGACAGGTGCAGTTAATGTGTGCAATGAGTGTGCATGTGACAGGTTTACAGGAGAATGTGGGATTCAGGCCAGCTACTCAATCTTGCACAAGCAGCCCACGGCCGAGTCCTAGCCATGTTCATTGTGTGAAGCCTTAGTATAAAAGATTATTAATTTTTGGGCACTATGAGTGACCCCAATCCTTGTAATGTATTGTGCTTTGAATTATTAATTTTGTTTAGGGTTGCTAGTGAAGTTGTAAACTTGTTTTGGGAGTTAATAACTCCTCTTTCATTTAAATTGTTGGTTATGTTTAATGTGTCACTTAATCACAAGGGTTTAGGGTCACATGTGAGACCCTTGGGTGGTCCCCACACCCTCTACCCTTGTGCCAAAAATGCAAAACCCGAAATTAGGGTATTTTGGGCATTTTTGGGGACCCCTTTGTAGCTTGGGAGTCCCCCTATCACAAAAATGAGCCCTTGGACCCTACCTAATGGGTAGGGGGCTTATTTTCAAGGCTAGAGGGAGTTTTCCCTCCCTTTCTACCTCTTGAATAGTCACATCCATGTAAGGGATGTGGATTTGTGTGTTTATCAAAAGTTCCACTTATTTTGTCTTGCTTGCATTTAAGGGAATTTGGGAGAAGAGGGAAAAAGTTAATTTTACCCTTTCTCTCTTTTGTTTTGGCATCTTTGACCTTGATGAGGGAGAGGGGTGACACATGTCACCCCCTCATTTGTGAGGATGCTTGTTTGCTCCTCTTCAAATTCTCATTCATGGGAAATGAAAGGGACTTTTTTTTTGGAATTTCTTGCTTGGATGCTTGGGTGTTTTGGAGCTTGGAGATTGGCTTGAGTCAAGGTGTGAAGAAATTGAAGTAGGAGAGCTTTTTGGAGAGCTTTCCTTGAGGTAGGCTCTTATGTCTTTGTTATGTTGTTTTCCTTTTTGATGCTAGTTTGGGTGTGGAAAGTTGTTATTGTTGTATGTGGCTTTTAGTTGTTGTTTGTTTGATTTACTCCCTCCATCATATGGCATGATGGAGTTTTGGAGTGTGGGGGAAGAGAGAGGGAATTTTCCCTCTCAATCCTCAAGGCTTGATGGACAAGCCTTGTAGGGTCTTATTATTTTTCCCTCAAATGGTTGAGGTGGGGAAGTTGATTCATTTGGCTTGAATCTCCTTCCCCATTCTTGGTAAGGAAACCCCTTTGGGGTTTGAAAATCCTTCCAAGGAGGACTTGGAGAAAGGGGGAGGAATAAGGAGGGCTTTGATTGAATTAGGAGCAATAAGGAGGATTTGTAGATGAGTATTTTGTGCAAATAATTTTGATGTAAAATGTTGGAGAATTTTCTCTTCTCTTCCCCATTTTTGAGGATGAACATGGGTTCTCCTCTTTGTAAATTTGGAGTTTTGTGTTGTTGTGAATTTGTTTTTGTGAGTGCTTGTATTATTGTTGGTTTACCCACTATCTTGTGCAAGTTTTGGTTAGTTATCCGTTTTCCCATGGGCTTGGGGGAGGCTAGCATGCATCCCAACCTTGGGAGAGACATGTAATGATGCCTAAAGGTTGGGTGGTTAACAAGCCATGATTCTCTTGGAATTAGATCCTTGTAAAGCATACAAAGTCAAGCCTTGAGAGTTGGGTTTCTTTAGAGAAATTTGGTGGCATGGTCTTATTTGACTTCTCTTCTTGTCTTGGAAAATTTCCCTCTTGAGAGTTGAAATCCTCATGTAATCTTCATTTAACATATGTTGTTGGAATATTGCTTCATTCTTGAAATGAGAACTTGATTGTTTGAACCCTTATGTATTTAAAACATCTTGGAATCATGGTGTGGTTGAGAGCTCAAGCTCCTTGAAAACAATGTTGTAACAAGTATGATCTATTTAATAGGAGATTGATGGCACTTTTTTAAAAAAAAGTTAGTATATTATGGGGTTTTAGGATTAACCTTGTATGGAAATATTACACTCCTTCATTTGTTTCTTTCCAGTGAAATTTAATGAGTTGTTCTTATTAGTAAAGCATACTTGAATAGGTAATCTCTTTTGAAAATTTTAAGACATAAGTCTCTTTTCTTGTTGGAAATACCTTTTTACATTTCTTTTACCTCAAAATATGTAAATCATCTTAACATAAATAGTTATAGAAAAATTTGTAAGTTTTGTCTTTCCAAGCTAATAAACTTCCTTACAGTTGAAGTTTTCATAGATGAAATAACTATGTCACCCTTATTGCATGTGTACAAGATAATAAAATATATGTGTACCAAAGATAGTTTTATTTTAAGGTTATTATATCTTACTTAAACAAAATAATATTTATAAATGCCATATGAATATCTTTATGAATCAATGTATTAGGATACGTTAAGATATATACTGTATATTATATGTATATAAATATATATAAATAAATAAATAAATAAATATATATATATATATATATATATATATATAATTTAACTATTAAAAAAACTAAGAAAACAATGTGAAAAAAAAAAAAGGAAAATGGGTAGGGCCAAACCCTCCCCACTCCCCACGCTGCTTCCCACCTCCTGCGCCCTCTCTCCTCTGCTCCCCCACTACGCTCCCCCTCCTCCTCCTGCGCCCCAAAACCCCTGCCGCCTGCCTCCTCCAGGGCGCCGCCCGCCCTCACATCCACGTTCCCATACGCCCCCCCCTGCGTCTCCTCCCGCCCCCTTCCACCTGTACTCCGCTCCCCATCCCCCCCCCGCGCGCCCTCTACCGCCGCGACCCTCCGCCCTCACCGTTTTTTCCCCCTCCCCCCTACACATTGCCTCCACCACGCAACACCTCCTCCACGCGCCTTTTAATCACCCACCCTCCACAAAGACCGACCCACACCATCACACAAAACAAAATTTGTTATATATATATATATATATATATCAAGCAAAGATTACGGTGAGGGTGCATTTGATAAAATCATAAGGAAAAAAAACGAGAGAGAGAGAGAGAGGTTTATTATCAAATGGATCTCATCCAAACAATATTTTGGAAAATTTCAAGCAAATTCCATAGTTCACCCTCCATTTACCCTGCAATAAGATAAAGAGAGAGCAAACAAAATGAGGAAAAGAGAAAAGAAAAAGGAACATAAGGAAATTTTAGGGCATCCTAGGGCAACTAGATCAAGGGTTGAGGATTGCCTAATCCTAGGGTCATTACTAAATCCTATTTTTTTTTATATCATGGGGTCTTAATGGGAAATATAATAAAAAAGGAAAGGGTGAATAGAATAGAAGGGGTGTAGTCTTATCCTTATGGCCCTAATAAGTTTAAACTAAAATTAAATAATTAAATCGGGTTTAGGCTAGTAATCAATTTAATTGGGTAAGTTAAAATAGTATAAAATTAGTACTCAAGAAAAAGTATGAGAGATGTATTAGTATTAATTAACTAAACACTTCAAAAAAAAAAAAAAATTACCTTGAAATTTTTAGTCATGTTTGGTGCGTTCTTTTGGTGTCCCGGAGGGGCATTACAGTTGGTATCAGAGCTTGGGGTTCGCACTCGCGGACCACTGGGTAACTAATTAAAATAGTTAATGTTAATTTTAACAACACAAAATTAACTAAATGAATAAAAATAAACAGTTAAAATAAATCACCCACTACCATTAAATTTTAAATTAATAAATTGCTCGCTCACCTCGTGCGCAGGATGGCGCCCAAGCGAGGACGATCAGCTAGAGGTATGGGGCGTAGTGCATCTACGCAGGAGCCGCCGTGCCCGATTTTGGGCCTCGGATATTAGAGGCCTTGTGCCAGCTGATAGGCGTTGTGGAGCAGCGCCTACCACAACCGCAGGAGACGAGAGTGGAGGCACCATTGGGAGACAAGGAGCCGATAGGCGAGGACGCGCATTCGGAGCCGCCAGAGCACGATACACCGAGGCGGGAGAGGTCACGTAGCCCTTTCGTTCATCACGAGAGGGTAGCCTCATTCCGTCGTAGCTGCTTGCACACAGTGTCGAGGACCATTCGAGGATAGGCGACTCCCTTCGCCTGTTGGACTACATCGCCAGGATCGAGATACAGACAGTGTGATCAGGGATCTTCTTCGTTTGCAGCCGCCCACCTACACCGGCTCTACAGATGGCTTTGGGCCGAGTCATGGCTCCTTAGTTTGGATAGTTGCTTTGGCTTGCACTCTTACGAGAGCAACGTCAAGGCAAGGTTCGCCATACACCTCCTCCGAGATGCGAGTTTGGTGGAGGAATGAGGAGCGGAAGCTCCATCTGACTCGAGAGACAGTGACTTGGGAGATGTTCGAGGAGCGTTTTAGGGCTCGTTATATGTCAGAGCATTTTGTGCAGAAGAGGATCGATGAGTTTCACGACTTACGACAGGGATTTGGCACAGTAGCACAATATGAGAGCAGGTTCCTGGATCTTCTACAGTATGTGGACTACCTGCAAGATGAGAAATTGCAGGTTAACAGGTTCATTCGAGGGCTTAATGCAGATATAGCAGGAGCAGTTAGGATGCTATCTCCTCCCACACTTGAGAAGGCCGTTGAGAAGGCCTACTTAGCTGAGGAGAACAGGACCAAGGCACAGGAGCATCGTGATAGAAACAAGAGCAAGTTTCAGGAGAGGATACAGGCCTTCCAGAGTCAGAGGTCACGAGGTACTGCATCACCCCTAGAGGAGGATTTTGGCCTCCGCCAAGAGACCACGAGTGTTCCATCGCACCCACACCGACAGACAGACACGCGGCGGGGCCACCCGCAGCAGGGGCTAGGCAGGACACGAGGGATTTCAGAGAGGTGTTTCTAGAGGTGGTTTTAGTGGAGCCAGAGATAGGAGGCAGGGCACTCAGCAGACACAACCAGCTCGCACTCAGCAATCTGCTAGGGTTGGACCAGGCGGGATCGGTACACCGTACAAGAGGGACCCCATCTCGGAGGTACAGGAGGTTGTTTTATTTGTGGATATCCGAGATCACTATGTGCGCATGTGCCCGCACAAACCCAATACCATGGATGCACGCGAGAGCTGCTTTAGATTCGAGATCGAGCACGATGGGTGATGTAGGACGCGCCCATCGGGTATATGCAGTGGTTGACAACCGCTAGGCCGAGCATCAAGCCACGGTCATTGAGGCGAGCAGTGCTTATCAGGGGTATTTCTGTCTCAGTACTTTTTGATTCAGGTGCTTCAGATTCCTTTATATCACCTTCTATAGTGGACCAGTGTGGGCTAGTGGTGGCTAGGCAACTAGATAGTTGGCAGGTTGAGTTGGCCTCTGGGGCCAAACTCGCTGTGGACTCATATGTGGAGAGTTGCGTACTTGATTTAGGAGCCTTCTCCACTACTCTTGACCTCCGAGTTATCCCTCTAGGTTCCTATCAGGTAGTTTTGGGTATGGATTGGCTCGAGGCTCATCGAGCTAAGGTGGATTGCAGAAATAAGGTCATTGAGTGTCAGGATGATCTTGGGAGTGCAGTTGTTATATCAGGGATGCAGAGACCTATCTCCTTGCGCATGATATCGGCTAAGCAACTCAAGCGGAGCATGCGTAAGGGGTGTCAGTTGTTTGCCATCACCATCAATGATCGATCTGAGAGCATTCCAGAGCATTCACCCTTAGATGATCATGCAGTTTTGAGGGAGTATGCAGATGTGTTTCCAGGTGAGCTTCCAGGGTTACCACCCCGCAGAGAGGTGGATTTCACCATTGATTTAGTACCTGGATCAACACCAGTTTCTAGGGCACCTTATCGGATGACGACCCCAGAGCTTCATGAGCTCAAGATTCAGTTAGAGGAGTTGTTGGATAAGGGTCTCATTCGCCCTAGTGTATCTCCTTGGGGAGCGCCAGTCATATTTGTGAAAAAGAAGGATGGTTCTCTCAGACTTTGTGTAGACTTCAGGCAGCTCAACAAAGTCACAATAAAGAACCGTTATCCGCTCCCTAGGATTGATGACTTGTTTGATCAGATGCGGGGAGCGAGAGTGTTCTCCAAAATTGATCTCAAGTCAGGATATCATCAGTTGCGCATTTCAGATGCAGACATCCATAAGACAGCATTTCGCACACGTTATGGGCATTACGAGTTCACAGTGGTTCCATTTGGTTTGACCAATGCCCCAGCTGTCTTCATGAGCCTCATGAATGGAGTATTCAGGACATTTCTGGATCACTTTGTCTTAGTGTTCCTTGATGACATATTGATTTATTCTCGTTCCGAGGAGGAGCATGAGGAGCATTTGAGACAGGTACTTCAGGTTTTGCGAGAGCAGAAGTTATATGGGAACTTGGAAAAATGCAGCTTCTTTCAGACAGAGATTCAGTACTTGGGTCATATCATTTCAGGCGAGGGTATCTCTGTAGATCCCTCTAAGATACAGGCTATCTTGGACTGGCCAGCACCCACATCAGTTACTGAGGTGAGGAGTTTCATGGGTTTGGCAGGGTATTACCGTAGGTTCGTACAAGACTTTTCTAGGATTGCTCACCCTATCACTTCTCTTCAGAGGAAAGGGAAGAAGTTCGATTGGTCAGAGAAATGTGAGCAAGCCTTTCAGTTGCTTAAGGAAAGGTTAACCACGGCGCCCATCTTAGCAGTTCCAGACCCGACAGAGGATTTTGTTGTTTGTACTGATGCATCACTAGAGGGTTTGGGAGCAGTTCTTATGCAGGAGCGTCGGGTTATTGCTTTTGAGTCTCGTAAGCTCAAGGACTACGAGCTTAATTATCCTACCCATGACTTGGAGCTTGCAGCAGTTGTACATGCTCTAGTGCGTTGGCGACATTTCCTTTTGGGTAGGCCTTTCATTTTGAGGATAGACCATCGTAGCTTGCAGCATATCTTCTCACAGCCAAACCTCAACGCTCATCAACGACATTGGATGGAGTTCCTATGTGAGTATGATATGGAGGTTCAGTACATCAAGGGGAAGTAAAATGTGGTTGCAGATGCTCTTAGTAGACGACGACATGTGCTTGCTTCTTTGACACTTCAGTCAGATTTGAGAGGCAGGATTCTTGAGCACCTTCCAGAGGACAGATTTTATGAGGGAGCTAGATAGATGTTAGAGTCTTAGGGTTCTTTAGAGGGCAGATATTCTGGGTGTGTTTTAGAGACAGATGGTTTGCTTCGGTTCCACAGGTGCATCTACGTGCCTAAGTCAGGTGATCTGCGTAGCTTCATCCTCACAGAGGCTCATCGAGCCCCATATGCGGCACATCCAGGAGTGAAGAAAATGCATGCCGATTTGAGGGAGTTATATTATTGGCCAGGTCTTCGACGGGACATAGCATATTTTGTTGCACGTTGCCTTGAGTGCCAAAGGGTCAAGGCAGAGCATTCACATCCCGCAGGACTTTTACACCCTCATGATATTCTCGAGTGGAAATGGGATGTGATCTCCATGGACTTCATAGTCGGATTTCCTATGTCATCTTATCGCCATGACGCCATTATGGTCACCGTGGATAAATTGACTAAGGTTGCACACTTTTCACCAACCAAGGTCACCTATAATGCACAGGCCATCTCCAAGGTATTTATGGAGGACATTGTTATGTTGCATGGGATTCCGAAGACCATCATTAATGACAGGGATACTATTTACACTTCAATTTTTTGGACTTCTTTTCAGGCCGCTCTGGGTACTCAGATCAATTTCAGTTCAGCTTATCATCCAGAGACAGATGGGCAGACAAAGAGGGTTAATCAGTGTTAGAGGACATGTTGAGAATGTATGTCATGGATCAGCAGAGGAAATGGGAAGATTATTTGCATCTAGTTGAGTTTTCCTTCAACAACAGCTATCATAGTTCCATTGGTATGGCTCCTTACCAGGCTTTGTATGGACGACCTTGCAGGAATCCTTTGAGTTGGGATAGACTAGATGACAGGATTATCCTGGGACCAACCTACCTTCAGGATTTAGAGCAGCGAGGTTGTTACGAGATTAGACATCATCTTGAGTAGGCTAGAGCACGCCAGAAGGCGTATGTAGACACCAAGAGGATTGATCGTCACTTCTCAGTGGGTGAAAAAGTCTTCTTGAGAGTTCGTCTGCATAAGAGTCCTATCCGTTATGGAAAGGGTTCTAAGCTATCGCCTCGTTTTGTGGGGACTTTTGATATTTTAGAGGTCATCGGCCCGATTGCCTATCGCTAGCTTTTCCACCACGCCTTGCACGGGCCCACGATGTTTTTCATGTTTTACGTACTACGTAGATATGTACACGATGCTTCTCATGTTTTGGATTGGTCTCGCATTACGGGTGAGAGGACGGAGGATAGTGGAGATTGGAGCCCGTATGCATACTTTGGAGCACCGGAGGTTGGCCCTTCGGGGTCGAGACTTGGACCAGGTTAGAGTACAGTGGGACCGGTACGACGAGACAACAACTACTGGGAGGATGCGATACCTTTGAGGGCTAGATATCCCTATCTCTTTCAGTGACTTCCAGGAGGAAGTCTAATTTTAGTAGAGGGGGATGTAGTGCCCACACTTTTTATAGCTCAGTAGCTTGTTGTTTCTTTGCTCATAGACATGTTTTGACAGTGATTGGTTATATCTTGGACATTATATTTAGATATTTGATCTTATTAGACAGGTGTGGACATTTAGGCGTATAACGCCAATTTAGCTTAATTTCTATATTGTCGCATTTTCTTGTTATGTCATGGAAACTAAAGAATATGATGATGTGTTTGGAACCTAATTATATTGATGGATAGTTGTTGCATGGTGGGGTTATATGTCACGTATCATCTTGTCTAACTTTTGGAATATTGAGTATAATTGTGCACGTTGTCGCATCTTGATTTCAGAGGATGTTAGGTTAGTTTAACATGCATTGATATCTTACTATGTCATTTAATTATATTGTATTGGACAGTGCGGTTAATGTGTGCAATGAGTGTGCATGTGACAGGAGTTTACGGGAGAATGTGGGATTCGGGCCAGCTACTCAATCTTGCACAAGCTGCAGCCCACGGCCGAGTCCTAGCCATGTTCATTGTGTGAAGCCTTAGTATAAAAGATTATTAATTTTTGGGCACTATGAGTGACCCCAATCCTGTAATGTATTGTGCTTTGAATTATTAATTTTGTTTAGGGTTGCTTTAGTGAAGTTGTAAACTTGTTTTGGGAGTTAATAACTCCTCTTTCATTTAAATTGTTGGTTATGTTTAATGTGTCACTTAATCACAAGGGTTTAGGGTCACATGTGAGACCCTTGGTGGTCCCCACACCCTCTACCCTTGTGTCAAAAATGCAAAACCCGAAATTAGGGTATTTTGGGCATTTTGGGGACCCCTTGTAGCTTGGAGTCCCCTATCACAAAAATGAGCCCTTGGACCCTACCTATGGGTAGGGGGCTTATTTTCAAGGCTAGAGGAGTTTTCCTCCCTTCTTACCTCTTGAATAGTCACATCCATGTAAGGGATGTGGATTTGTGTGTTTATCAAAAGTTCCACTTATTTTGTCTTGCTTACATTTAAGGGAATTTGGGAGAAGAGGGCAAAAAGTTAATTTTACCCTTTCTCTCTTTTGTTTTGGCATCTTTGACCTTGATGAGGGAGAGGGTGACACATGTCACCCCCTCATTTGTGAGGATGCTTGTTTGCTCCTCTTCAAATTCTCATTCATGGGAAATGAAAGGGACTTTTTTTTTGGAATTTCTTGCTTGGATGCTTGGGTGTTTGGAGCTTGGAGATTGGCTTGAGTCAAGATGTGAAGAAATTGAAGTAGGAGAGCTTTTGGAGAGCTTTCCTTGAGGTAGACTCTTATGTCTTTGTTATGTTGTTTTCCTTTTTGATGCTAGTTTGGGTGTGGAAAGTTGTTATTGTTGTATGTGGCTTTTAGTTGTTGTTTGTTTGATTTAATCCCTCCATGGTATGGTATGATGGAGTTTTGGAGTGTGGGGAAGAGAGAGGGAATTTTCCTCTCAATCCTCAAGGCTTGATGGACAAGCCTTGTAGGGGGTCTTATTATTTTTTTCCCTCAATGGTGAGGTGGGGAAGTTGATTCATTTGGCTTGAATCTCCTTCCCCATTCTTAGTAAGGAAACCCCTTTGGGGTTTGAAAATCCTTCCAAGGAGGACTTGGAGAAAGGGGGAGGAATAAGGAG
Organism: Taxus wallichiana var. yunnanensis; assembly: GCA_018340775.1. Classification (NCBI taxonomy): domain Eukaryota; kingdom Viridiplantae; phylum Streptophyta; class Pinopsida; order Cupressales; family Taxaceae; genus Taxus; species Taxus wallichiana. The sequence goes on from CM031238.1 coordinate 301,385,894, forward strand.
GGCTTTGATTGAATTAGGAGCAATAAGAAGGATTTGGAGATGAGTATTTTGTGCAAATAATTTTGATGTAAAATGTTGGAGAACTTTTCTCTTCTCTTCCCCATTTTTGAGGATGAACATGGGTTCTCCTCTTTGTAAATTTGGAGTTTTGTGTTGTTGTGAACTTGTTTTTGTGAGTGCTTGTATTATTGTTGGTTTACCCACTATCTTGTGCAAGTTTTGGTTAGTTATCCTCTTTCCCATGGGCTTGGGGAGGCTAGCATGCATCCCAACCTTGGGAGAGGCATGTAATGATGCCTAAAGGTTGGGTGGTTAACAAGCCATGATTCTCTTGGAATTAGATCCTTGTAAAGCATACAAAGTTGGAGCCTTGAGCTTGGGGTTTGCTAGAGAAATTTGGTGGCATGGTCTTATTTGACTCTCTTCTTGTCTTGGAAAATTTCCCTCTTGAGAGTTGAAATTCTCATGTAATCTTGATTTAACATATGTTGTTGGAATATTGCTTCATTCTTGAAAAGAGAACTTGATTGTTTGAACCCTTATGTATTTTAAACATTTTGGAATCATGGTGTGGTTGAGAGCTCAAGCTCCTTGGAAAACAATGTTGTAACAAGTTTGATCTATTTAATAGGAAATTGATGGCAGCCTTTTTAAAAGAAAGTTAGTATATTATGGAGTTTTAGGATTAACCTTGTATGGAAATATTACACTTCTTTCATTGTTTCCTTCCATGTGAAATTTAATGAGTTGTTCTTATTAGTAAATCATACTTGAATAGGTAATCTCCTTTGAAAATTTTAAGACATAAGTCTCTTTTCTTGTTGGAAATACCTTGTTACATTTCTTTTATCTCAAAATATGTAAATCATCTTAACATAAATAGTTATAGAAAAATTTGTAAGTTTTGTCTTTCCAAGCTAATAAACCAAGATTGAAGTTTTCATAGTATGAAATATTTATTTCTTTTACATTGTGTACAAGATAATAAAATATATGTGTACCCAGTATAGTTTTATTTTAAGGTTATTATATCTTACTTAAACAAAATAATATTTATAAATGCCATATGAATATACTGTGAATCAATGTATTAGGATACGTTAAGATATATACTGTATATTATATGTATATATATATATATATATATTAAACTATTAAAAAAAAAGAAAAACAATGTAAAAAAAAAGAGAGACAGAAAATGGGGAGGGCCGAACCCCTCCCCACTCCCCACGCTGTTCCACCTCCATGTGCAGCCCTCTCCTCTGTTCTCCCAGTCTTCTGTCCCTCTCCTCCTACGCTTGCCCCCCAAAACCCCTGGCTGCCCATGGGGCTGTCCGCCCCCTCACACCCACGTTCCCATACGCCCCCTGCGTCTCCTCCCGCCCCCTTCCACCCCTGCTCCCCATCCCCTCCCCCCCCGCACGCGCCCTCTACCGCCGCGACCCTCCGCCCCTCATTGTTTTCCCCCCCCCACATGCATTTTGCCTCCACCACGCAAAGCACCTCCTCCACGCGGCCTTCAATCGGTTCGCCCTCCATAAGCCCGACCCACACCATCACACAAAACAAAATTTGTTATATATATATATCAAGCAAAGACTACGATGAGGGTTGCATAAAATCATAAGGAAAAAAAAGAAGAGAGAGAGGTTTATTGTTGAATGGATCTGCAGCAATATTTTGGAAAATTTCAAGCAAATTCCATAGTTCACCCTCCATTTACCCTACAATAAGATAGAGAGAGAGCAAACAAAATGAGGAAAAGAGAAAAGAAAAGGAACATAAGGAAATTTTAGGGCATCCTAGGGCAAGGTTTAGATCAAAGGTTGAGGATTGCCTAATCCTAGGGTCATTACTAAACCCTGCTTTTTTTTTTTTTTATATCATGGGGTCTTAATGGGAAATATAATAAAAAAGGAAAGGGTGAATGGTATAGAAGGGGTGTAGTATTATACTTATGGTCCCTAATAAGTTTAAACTAAAATTAAATAATTAAATCGGGTTTAGGCTAGTAATCAATTTAATTGGGTAAGTTAAAATAGTATAAAATTAGTACTCAAGAAAAAGTATGAGAGATGTATTAGTATTAATTAACTAAACACTTCAAAAAAAAAAAAAAATTTACCCCGAAAGTTTTAGTCACGTTTGGTGCATTCTTTGGTGTCGCAGGGGGCATTACAGATTGAGGCTTCATAACCGAGTTCATCCAACAAATCATTCTTCTTGAACTAAACTATCACCATCAAGTCACATCACAAGATAACATTTGACCTAGGCCAATGAAATATAACCATCTAGTTGAGTATGAAGTCATCTCAATAAAATGTCGAGTCCCAAGTAGTTCCACCTAGCTTAGAGTACTTGATCAAGAGAGGAGAAAAATTAGTGTATACCTCGAGCCCAACGAATAACAACCCATGTCACGCCATCCATTAACATAAGAGTGTGATGATAGCTCCTTCGTGGTTGAGACCAAAGCATATAGTGGAGAAAAGTGTGCACCAACACCACAAGCTAATCACATAAGATAAAGACCACTTAACATAAGGTAGACACAACCAACTATCGCACAAGACAAACTTACAAAACCAAACTAAGGTGATTTCACAGGTAGATAACCCCATACGATTGTCATATGAGGGCATATGTACTCCATTAGTAAGGCAACATACTCTCATATATGATAATGTTTAAGCATTCCCATAAGAATCTCATAACGATAACTCAAACAAACTATCACAGGATAAGGTCCATGAAGAAAGGGGCAAGGAACAAGAATGTAACTACTATGCACACGAATGTACACAATTAGGGATCTTCTCTTGTGAGCCATGGGAAGTGCCATAATTATAGGCATTATAAATTTTTGCCCATCCATTTTTCACAAGAAAAACCCAAACCATTCATTACAATCAAAATAAAACATTCAATGCTTATTACCAACTTGATCAAACGTTTATCATATGTGTATTGCTAATGCTTCCTTGGTTATTCAAGTATGTTATGTACCTTGTATTGTTCCAAGAATATCTAGAGGTTGGTTGTTTTCTTGCGCGCCAAAACATTTTTGTGCCAACCTATCTAGGGTTTTCAAAATCATTTTTGATACTAAATATGTAATCAAGCCAACCGTTATGCGGTTTTCAAAAATAAGACTAGTTTTTGAGACAACCTTCTTTGCCTTTCACCATGTATTTTGTTCAGATGGAGCACATACTATAGTCAATTCCACGGAGGCTTCATTAGATTCACGAGACATTTATTTTAACAACTTCAATTTTCTTTTTTCTTTATCATTGTAAATGGGTGCCTTGTCGACCTAGTTTATGGGACCCATATTTATGAGCATAATAATTCTCCTCTTTTACCACATCACATAATATGATCTTCGAGGGTATTGGTGTGTGTTATATTCATTACCACTTAAATGTGAAACTTCCAATGTTGTGTGGATAATAAATCTCACGTTGGTAACAACACTAGTTAACATGGATTTCACAAGTGTGAATATGACACACACCAACAACCTACCCTCAAATGATTAGAGTTATACAACACCGAATCTACATAAATGTAATTTCTTAATCAGTCTAATTTTATGAAAAACTTACATTCTCTTTCCACCTGTAATTTTTTAAAATTAGGTTTAGTAATACAATATATATGCATGGGCTATTATGCCAACCCCGTCAAGAGTAGGTATCAAAATAATGTATAAATCATCAAAACTTTTTCTTACAAGGATCCAACCCCAATGTAATACATGCTTCAAAAGATCCACGAGGACACAACCACTATATTGCCAAGTGCTAATACTAGGCATAATGAATACACAACTCACATAACCAAGGTACAAATGCTAACCATATCACGACAACAAGTCATGACACTAATATAAAAACATGACATAATTTCACAAAAACGCTACCATACAAGGCAAGGTGCAATATGATGCAAAGTGCAATGTAATGAAAACACATTATGAGTAAAGTACAACATAATGTGAAGCATTACATAATAAAAAGAACAAGGGTCACAACAAAAACAAGTGCAAAACTTCCCTAACTGTATTGCTAAGTATCTTGTTGCCATTGAGGGAGTTGTCACACTTTGGTATGCCTATCTCAATAACAAATCTATATTGTTTACCCTACATTAAAAAATATACGTTGTTTATGTTAGTGTAAAAACTCTACGTACCTGTAATCTTAGATTTTGTAGAGGTTGTACATAGTTTTCCTATTATTCTTCCATTACTTTCCTGAAGGGGGTATCACTTTTATTAAATGACTATGGTGGTTGCACTCCCTTCTCCTCTCTCCATTTTGTTGTCCCTTTCTCCTCTCATTGTTTATTTTCCCCCTCCTTTCACTATTTAGAAATGAGGTAATGATGTGGGAGGGATTTGAGTCCTTCCACTTTACTATTTTACTTTTAGGGGACATGATGATGCAATGTCGGTATTTATTTCTTTCTCATTTCAAAGATTAGGAAGAAATAAATTATGAAGTTAGATGTTTGGTCCTTTCTAAAAGATGGAAAATTATCTACATTTAAACTCCCTTGAAACTTAAATTTGATGCTAATATTTTAGGTATTTTGCATGATCTTGATACTTCACATACTCTAGGAACCTTTTTAGAAACATTCCCTTTTCTTCTTCTTCAATTAAAAATTCTTCACGGGATAACTCTTTGATTTGCATACACAAACCTTGGGTTTGATAGAACTCCCATCTTATTCATTTTCAAGTACTCCATATTCAAATTTCAATTATGCAAATAGAGGAATATGTTCCATGAAAAATGTATGATGCGTGGAAATTGAGAATTTTTGTGATTATAAAGGACATTCTCAAGTACAACATTTTGAGAGCAATTATGTTTTGATGAAGCAATTTTTCTTCTCATGTTTTTAGCATGTGGCAAACATTGTTGGAGGGAGATTTTGATGGGTACCATCTTGCTTATTTCAAGTAAATGTTTCAAAAACATCACCCCAAATAATTGAATATTCTTGGGCACTCTTTGCATGAAGTATAATTCAATTTCCTCAACTTGCTGGTCTATCTCCTCACTTGAGAGAACTCCACCAACATATTCACATTTAAAAACACTAGCTAGAATTGCGTCACAAGAATGTACATACCATCCTCTATTTTAAAAATACAACTTGAGCCATTTTTTAGACATTGTGATATGACAAGTTGGAGCACGCATGCAACACTCACTGCATTCTAAAGCACAGGTCTCCACTTGACGAGAAACCCATTATGAGTATATCCCTGTATTCTTTCTTTATTTAATAAAAACACCCATATTTTCGACCCACAACATAAATCCTTACAATCACAACTATTAGACAACACACAATCACCCACATACTTTGTACTTAAAATTAAATTCTTTGGCACTTTATCATTACCAACAATGTTCACAAGATAAATAGGCACGTTTTCCTTTTTCAAGGTGTATGTGAAGAAATCAATCCTTGTCTAAACACGGTTTAGATCTCCATTTGATAACATCTTTTAACATTTCGGATGTTAGCTCAAGGTGGCTGGATAATCTTTGCAACATGTACTTGCACACACTAAATCCAGACTTAGATGCTTTGGCACTATATCATCATCAACAATGTTAATAATATAAACATATATGTTCTTTTTTGGAGATATATGTGAAGAAATTAGTTTGTCTTAGACATGGTATCATTTTCCATTTGACATAATATTTTAGTATTTCCGATATTAGCTCAAGCTAGGCAAATAAACTTTATGACCGATACTTGTATTTTTTATGGGAATATTATTTTTCGGACATTAAATAAGTCACAATAACATCATCTCGTATCTAGACTTTTTTTGTGGTTCCAAGATATTTACAAAACCCTAACTCATTAAAAGTTAGTTTTTCTTCCTTTGTGTTTTGTGTACACTTCTTTTTTCTGTTTCACTGTTGTGTCTATAGAGATTATTTCGTGTTTGAATCCTAAACTAGGAATGGGGAATATGTCATTTTCCGGGGAAAGAATTTTATGATTCTTATTGTACCCTTTTCAAATTTTATGATGATTTTAAGTCCCCTGGATGGACTTGCCAACTAGCCACTTTTAATATGACATGTAGTTTAATTGCTTTTATATATTATTTTGAACATTATCAACTTAATGATGGTAAATAAGACAAATTTTGCACTTCCATGAAAAAACTATTTGGTTTTCTCTATAGTCGAGTTTGTTGGTTATGATTATCATAAGTCATTGGACTTGCTTTATGTCTAAATGGTTTATATTTTCACACTTTATTCACCTACAAGTAGAAGTTATTTTTCATAGAAATGGTAAAATGTCATACTAAGTGTAAAATGGGTTCGTAATATGCCCTTAATGCTTAGTTAACAAATAAGGAAATCAAACTACCATAAATTACTATTTTCATTTTTATGAAGATGTAAAGATCACACAAAGATGTGGTAAAAGTGTTACTTATTGTTATGATGCCTATGTGTCAAGGTAAGAAGAAAAAAATTAAAAAAGCGAAAAATAAAAACGATGTGAATTTGACTCGTTTAGTGGCGATAAAATGGACATGTAGTAGTGATAACACCATCTCTTACAAAATACTAGTAACTTTCCTCACAAAGAAAATTATTTAAAAACTTCACTCATGTATCCATTTAATGTTATCGAAAAGAAATATGGCAAAAATACAATTGATTTTCATGGAAAGCAAATTAAAATGAAAAAATGCAATATATAAAAATTTTACTCCTGAGTCATATTATCCTCATAGGATTCTTGACATCATCTCAATCACAACCCATCCGCTTCATTTTCACATTTCTAGGATCTTTTCGAGCCACTCTAAATAAACAAATATTTTGAAAAGGCATTGTCTAGTCTCTATTTTCATAAATTACATCCTCCTTATGCTTGTCACGTATACTTACACATAGGTTAGAAAACAAATAAATGTGTTGCATAATAATGTAATCGACATCTTATTATCCGACAAACAATATAATGGGAGATTACGATATCCACGATTTAATCCTAGAAAGTTGCAGGATGTTGGAAAATAAATGAACACCTTGTACCTGAAAATAACATGTTCAAACCTCATTCTCAATAAGATTTCAAAATAGAAAATTTTGAATCCTTTCCAATTTCTTACCTTACTTGTTTAAAACATACCTGGTTTGGCACATACTTGTCTGGGACAACTTTTTTCCACATGTTTACTTTATGCTTCTATGTATGTTGCATGTTTCTCTCTTCCTAATATTGGTCGACTCATAATGTCATTTTGATGTCATGTTGGTTGTGTAGTCAAAATTCTTCTGGTGAGATCACTGTATCATGTCTTGTCATTTCATATCGTGAGTCCGAAAGGATATTATGGTGTTGAGCTGTGTGTATACTGGTATATTTCTATGATTTTCACTGTTACACTTTAACTATTGATCTGTATGGATTTCTAAAAATGTTTACAATATGACAAGTCTCGAGAGGAAAAATATTATGTTTGTTTTGTAATGATCATATATTATTGCAGATGACTTATGCTACCATATTTAGCACACATGATTTATATGGTTTATTTATATATGCTTTTTACACATGATAGCTAACCACTTTTCTCTTTTGAGTTGAGTGACACATAATGATACCCCTCATCTCAAAAGGGGGCCATATTATGAGTTTATTAGGAAGTCCATACATATTTTAACTAAGAATATAGAGATTCAATGTATTTGATAGTATTTCACATAATTCATATTAGAGTTGGCCACATTTCACACAATTGAGATAGGAGTTACTAAAATTTCACATATGAGTTATTCACATTTCACATAGTTCATAATAGTGTTTTTCACTTTATATTGGTTTGGATTAGATTAGGTCAAATTTCACATGAATTATGTCGAGTTATTCACATTTAAAATTAGATTTGGTAAATTTTTACACAATTCATATCATAGTTCACAACATTTTAACATGTCTTATCATGTATACGAACTATACTTGGTTTTATTAGTAGCCCAAGAATGATATTTAGATTCCTTAATAGACCAAGATTGATTTATGGTTTGCTAGTAGCCCAAGACTTAGATTGGCCTCAATATTCCAAAACGTTGAATGACATGTCAAACTACCAAAAATGTTAGGCTTTGTTATAAGCAAGGCAATTATGTTAGCAAGTGTTTCATGCTTACATAAAAGGATATTAAGCTAACAATAATTTCAGGCTATAGACCAAGCTATTAAATTATCAAGATTTTAAAGCTACATGTAAGGTTATTAAGTTGGAAAATGTCTCATGCTACTAGAAAGGTAAGTTTATAAACAAACTAGGGACATGGTTTGGCTTGACCAAGCATGTGTAGCCATTCTTGTGCAAATTTCACTTTATTTAATATATATAGATTTTTTGAAATTGAAGTTACAAGTTTATATACATCATTAGAAATCATTTATCTATGCACATTTAAAATGTAATTTGCATCATTTATGTGAATTGACACAAGGCACTCAAGAGTTTACACCACCACCTATGATCAAGGTGCGAGGTTTTCATTTTATTTTAATCAAGAATTTGTCCATAATTTATTAAAACGAGGGATATTATAGCCCATCACTTGTAAAATATGACACATGATACTTATTTTAATATTTATCCCATTTATAAATAAATAACCAATTAAGGCACCCTTATTCTTTATCCCGCATTCTAATACAACTAGAAGACAACTATTCTCCAATTTAACTTATTAAAAATAATGTACCTACTCCGAAATATATCTATATGCTTATACTTGTCTTAGAACATACTCCTTTCACACCCTAATTAGGTTTATATGTGTGTGTGTGTGTGTGTGTGTGTGTGTGTGTCTATATATATATATATATTTATATATTATATATATATATCTATATATATATATATATGTGTGTGTGTGTATATATACACACACACACACACACACACACACACACACACACACATATATATATATATATACATATATGTGTGTGTGTGTATATATATAGACACACACACACACACACACACTATAAGTACCACCTAGGTTAACCAAGCTAACTTTCCCTTTTGAAAAAGTGATCGTTAGAAGTGTAAAGGGACATATTCGAGAAAGTTGGGATGGGTTTTTATCCAAACCTAATTATATTAGGTTTGGATAAAACCCATCCCAACTTTCTCGAATATGTCCCTTACACTTCTAACGATCACTTTTTCAAAAGGGAAAGTTAGCTTGTTGTTAACCTAGTGTACTTATAGTTTGATTGATTGCAAAATCATATGAATTGTCACATATAAACACCCACCCACCCTAATAGATATGAAGGGCATATATGGATCCTCTACTCACTCACTATAAGAAGGTAAAAAGAAAGTATAATGCTATTATATTCCTTAGAGAACCTATCACAATAAAGCAAAGCTACTTTGCATTTCCAAATTCATTTATAATGCTTCCCTAATCAACCATGAGCCAAAAGTAAAGTATCATGTATGTGTTTCCGAGTGCGATGATTGGATTAAGGGCTCCATCTTCTATTTATTTATCCTATATCACGTGCATCTCATCATGGGAGAATGAGGAATACACATGGATTGATTTGTCTTTATAGTAGTGGTATATAGCACATCACTCATCACATCCATAAAGGTTAGGTGGGTTCCTCTAGCCCAATTGTTACTAACCCCTTTTAGGTATCAAAAGAAAGAGATAGGGTTTTGTTATGATCCTCATGTGTGGATTTCACTAATACATCGAGGTTTTGGTGTAACGGTTCGTTACAAGTGGTATCAGAGCTTGATCTCGACCATCGTTGTGTCAAACCCTAATTGTGAAGGTTCGACTATATCTCAAAATTGGTAGTGAATTTTTTTGCAATATTTTTGTGGTGTGGCGAAATCAATCAAGTAATCTCCTCTCCAAATTTCAAACATTTTGGACTTATTTTGTAAAATTTATAGTGGTTTTATGTTTTTTCATAATTCGCTACCTAGTGCAATTTTTTTGAATTTTTCTAAGTTTCTAACATTTTAGGAAAGTTTGCGAAAAATTAGCTAGGGTTTCTTCTTTATGATTTCCTCTATTCGGCCAATAAATTTATGAAACCCTAAACCCTAAAGTTTTTTCCTTATTTCGTCTACCCCAGTCCCAAACCCTACATCATGACCGGTAGATCAACTCGAGGCCAAGGGAAAGGTCAAGCAACTCTAGGAATGACCCAAAATAAGGAAGATATGGATTTATAATCTTATGGTTCAGGAGTATCTAAGGTAGTCATCCAACTTCAGGAAAGGGTAAATAATATGGTGAGTAAGGATGACCTCAATAATGAGCTTCTTCATCCGAAAGGTTGCCTTAGGGGTGAAATTTAGATGAATTTTCAAACAATTAAGTAGGAGCTATTGCTCGTTTTTCAAAAAAATCTCAATTCCGAGCTTATATGGGTTCCTCTAACAATACTCACACAGTTCCTAATCACTCCAATCAAGGAGGATCCTATACACATTTAGGTGGATCTCCTCACCAATGGCAGTGCATTATTCCAAAAGTGGAAATGCGTAAATTCGACGGGAAGGATCCACTCAATTGGATTACCCAAATGGAGAATTTCTTTGATCTCCATCAGATCCCATCAGGACAAAAGGTGACCACATGACATCCTTATAACTAGAACTTGACCAATTCATCTGGTATTGGGGTCTTAAGGACCACATTGAGTATGAAGTGCACATGTTTAATCCACCCAAGGTTTCATATTCTATTATGGCGCGTAGGGCATAGGAAAATTTTATTTCCAGTAGAAGGCATACTTTCACTAACATAAAAGATTGTAGCACCTTGCCTCCATCGTACCCTTGTTCAGTTTGAATGACACCTCAAAAAATTGAAGAAGAAAGAGAAAAAGGGTTATGTTTTAACTGTAACAATAAATATGGACCAGGTCATAAATTTTTGAGAAAAAAATGTTTTACATTGAAGGGACCGGTGATGAGGAGGAATATAAGGAAACATCAAGCGATGAAGTGGAAAAATTAGAGGAAGAATTTGAAGATCCCCAGCCCACTATTTCATGTCATGTTGTATCAAGTATTAGCACTCCACAAACCCTTCAGGTTGTGGGTTATCCTAAGAAGCAAAAGGTGACAATATTGATTGATTCAGGAGCACACATAATTTCATCAATCATAAGCTGGCAACAAGGCTAAATTGTTTCATTTACCCAACACCTGAATTTCAAGTAATGATTGTAGATGGTGGCACAATCTAATGTTCAGGTAAATGCCATAAAATCAAACTTATGATGGGTGACTACACATTAGAATCTACGATGTTTGTTATTCCCATGGGCGGAGCTGATATTGTCTTAGGTGTTCAGTGGCTCATAACTTTGGGCACCATAGAGCTAAATTTTCAAGAATTGTTCATGCGATTTCACTCAAGGTGAACAATTTGAACTTCGTGGACTATAGGCAAAAAATCCTCAGGTGGTTAGTTCTCACCAAATGCAAAAGATTCTTAAAAAGGGGGTTGAAGGATTTGTAGCATGATTGTTCTCCATGGAAGTTCAACCACCAATGATGGTAGTGCATCCTGATCTTTAGAAGGTTATTGATCAACATGTAGTTGTCTTCGAGGATCCTAGAGGATTGCCTCCTAAAAGAGATCATGATCATGTCATTTAGTTAATTCTAAGAAGCCAACCCCCCAACATCAGGCCTTATAGATACCCATATGTGCAAAAGAGTGAGATCGAGAAGATGGTGGAGGAAATGTTGAAATGGGTATTATTTGTCACAGTTAGAGTGCTTATTCTGCTCCAGTGGTGATGGTGTGCCACAAGGATGGAAGATGGCACATGTGTCTAGACTACAGAGAACTTAACAAGTACACTATCAAAGATAAGTTTCCTATTCCTATCATTGATGATTTATTAGATGAGTTGCATGGTGTAATTTATTTTACAAAACTAGATCTTTGTTCTGGTATCACCAAATTAGAGTAAAGAAAGAAGATATTCATAAGACAACCTTCATAACTCATCAAGGGAATTATGAATTCCTAGTGATGCCTTTTGGTCTTACTAATGCACCATCCACATTTCAGAGTTTGATGAATTCAATATTTAGACCATTCCTACGGAAGTTTGTCTTGGTATTTTTGATGATATCCTCATCTACAACAAATCCTAGGAGAAACATTTACAACATGTCAATACAATATTGAAAGCCCTACAGAAACATCAACTATATGTCAAGCCTTCGAAGTGTTCTTTTGGGGTACATGAAGTGGAATACTTGGGCCAATAGTTTTTTAATTAAGGTGTTAAGGTGGACCCTCATAAGATCTAGGCCATGGTGGAATGGGAAGTCCTAAGAACCCTCAAGCATTTACGATGTTTCTTAGGTCTCACAGGGGCCTATCATAGATTTGTAAAAAAACTACGGTAGTATAGTAGAACCACTCACAAAATTATTAAAGAAAGAATAATTTCATTGGAATGAGGAAGCTTCGAGGGCATTTGAAAAATTGAAGGTGGCCATATGCACTACTCCAGATTGGATACCCCAGCATTTCTCCAAGACCTTCATCTTTGAATGTGATGATTTAAGAAATGGGACCGGAGTAGTACTCATGCAAGAAGGACATCCTATATCATTTAAGAGCTGACAACTAAAAGGAAATAATTTTTTGAAGCCCACCTATGAGAAGGAAATGATGGTAATATTATATACAGTCAAATATTGAGACCATACTTGATGGGTAAACACTTCAATCTAAAAACCGATCATGATAGTTTGAAATACTTCTTGGAGCAATGACTATCTTCGAAGAGAAACAAAAATGGGTCACTAAGATGTTGGGGTATGAATTTGAGATTATTTATAAGAAAGGGAAGGAAAATGTGGTTACTAATGCTCTATCTAGGAGGGATGAGTCCACAAAAGCATTGTTATGTGCCATCTCTATACTAAAGGCATATTGGGTAGATCAAGCAAGGGAAGAATGGAAAAAAGATGCAGCAACCCATACTCTCATTCAGAATCTCCAGATAGATCCAACCATATCAGAACAATTTATATGGAAGGGGGATACATTGTGGTACAAAGATAGGTTATATTTGTGTAAGAACTCTACACTTAAACACCATGTTCTTTCAGAGCTCCATTCTTCTCCAAAGAGGTGTCCATTCAATGTTCTTGAAAATTTATCCTAGAGTTAAGTAAGATTTATTTTGGGAGGGGTTGAAAGGATATGTTCAAATTTTTTTGCGTAATGTGTGGTATGTTAGTGTAATAAGGGTGAGACCATCAAGAAACCAAGTATCTTCCAACCCTTGTCCATTCCTAGTGAGATATGGGAAGAGGTATCAATGGATTTCATCATAGGATTGCCTAAATTAGAGGGGAAAATCATCATCATGGCCGTGGTGGATAGACTTACCAAGTATGCTCATTTTTGATACCATGGCTCATCTTTTCACATATAATACAATTGCCATCTCATTTATGGACACAGTTCAAAAGCTCCATGACACACCTAAAATTATAGTGAGTTTATCAGATTCGATATTTACAAGCAATTTTTTGACTGATTTATTCCCTTGTTTGGGTACCCAAGTAACCCAAAGTTCATCTTATCATCCTCAATCAGATGGGCAAACTGAGGTGGTTAAAAAATGTTTTGATGGATATCTTTGATGTTTTACTTTAGATAAACAAGAACGTTGGGTGCAATGGTTGCCACTTGTAGAATGGTAGCATAATACTTCGTTTCATAGCTCCTCCAAAATGTCTCCATTTCTGGAACTTTACAGGTACCGTCCTCCATCACTCATCTCTAGCTTGAAGGTCAAACCGAAGGTGAGGGAAATCGAAGATCACATTTAACACCAACATGAGGTACTCTCTATTCTTAGAGAGAATTTGGCAAGGGTACAAAACCAAATGAAGCAATAGGCTGATCAACATCGTAGTGAGTGACACTTTGAAGAGGGTGACTTTGTTTTTGTATGGTTGCAGCCATATAAGAAATTATCGTTAAAACAAAAAAGAAGGATAATAAGTTTTCTCCTAAATACTATGGTCCTTATCGAGTGTTGTAGAAAATTGGTAGTGTGGCATATAAGCCGGAGCTCCTCCAAAGTGTAAAATACATCCAATATTCTTTGTTTCTTTTTTGAAGGAATTTATTGGGCAACACAATTCCACATAGTTAGTGCTTCTTGAACTAGATGAGGAAGGAAGGGTTGTCTTGAAACCAAGGTATTCTTCGGACATGCACCAAAATCTTGAGGGCTAGATTCTTCATCAAGTACTTGATCAAGTGGAAGAATATGAATATTGAGGATGAATCATGGGAGGATGAAGCACTTTTGCAAAAACATCCAGGGATTCCTAACGTTGGGGACAATGTTGCTTTGAAGGGGAGGGGCATGCTACACCCTTAGTCCTATAGCTTTTATTGGATATGTAGTGATGACTTGTGGCTTACATAATCTCTCTTATTGTCATATGTTTTTCATTTATGCTTTCATATGTTTAGTAGGTCAACCTTGGTGTTGGCCATAACATAGGATTAGTATATATAGGTGGTAGTGAGGACTAGTTAAGGATCATCTTGAGTATCCGAGTCTTATTTTTTGGGTTGAGGTTGCTCCCTCAAAGTAGCTAATCTATTCTACTTGCATATTGATATAATTTATCTACATTATTGTGTTATTTGGTTTTTTATTGCTGTTCATATTCATATTTATACAAGTAATTTCATTATAAGTGGTATCAAAGCAACCACCTGTGTTCAAGTCCCAAAGCACGAGATGGTTACACCGGTATTGCAGTGTTCGTCCCGAGGCTCATATAGGGAAGGGTGTGGTCCCACTATACAGCACAAATCTAGCTCGGGGTCCGGCTGTAGAGCGTGGTGGGACGTTATGATCACTAGGTGTGGATTTCACTAACGCTTTGAGGTTTTGGTGTAACATTCATTATGTGTTTCAAGAAAGGGGAATCCATATCTCAACACAATATAATGATCACATGGAAACAAAGCCATAAATCATACCTCAAAAGATAAGAAAATCACATCCCAATGTTCAAATGCAATGTGTAGGTATAAAGGACAACTTCATAACCTTAGGGATAATTCATACATTTAGGTGTTTAAGCAACCACAAACCTATCCTAAATTGAATTTTAGATCCCAAGATTCTATGAGCCACTTGAAAATAACTTGATATGATTTTGTGTGCATTTTTATAACTTTGTGACACATTTGATCGCAAAAGATTGGTACCACTCTATAACTATAATGTATGGATTTATCATTAGAAAATTTAGAGATTTGAGGTTCATTTCAAAAATATAAAACATGAATATGTTTTTGGAAAAGATTTCATTTTTTTATTTTGATGTTTTGAGTCCTATAATGGACCCATAATTAGGAGAAGCTTATTTACGAAGAAGTATAAGAGGAAAATCCAACTTAAATATTCCAAGAGTAAGAACAAGAATAAAATTGTTGAACATGAAGGGTAGAAAACTTAATAATAAACCGACCAAAACATCAATAAAAAATTTTTAAATTAAAAAAAAATTTAAGTTACAATGCAAATGAAACAAGAGTAAAAAAGTGAACAATTGTCTATTTTATAACCTTATATATTAGGATAGTTTAATAATTAATGAAAATACTTAGTCAAATTAGTAACTAACAAGTATGTGTTTCCAAATTTGTTGGCAAATGCAAGAGTGTCATAATTTACGAGTGACAAGATTGTTTTGCCTTAGTTATAAATTATCATTATTGCACAATATATTAAATTTGGAAAAAACCCGAATATGTTTATCATATAGCTACATCACAAAGGAGGTCATGAAAAATTATCAATGGTGTGAATATATTGGAGACATGTAATTATGTGTTGTGGAAACACAAATGCTATTATGGCCAAATAACTACATAAGGGCTATTATGGCACATTAGAGGATAATGTGGTCAAATAAATATGTAGGGGCTACTATGGCATGAAAGATGATATTATGGATGAATAACTATATAGGGGATACAATGACATATTATGGGATATTGTGGCTAAGGTATATCGTTGTAGATGGATAAAATAAAAATTCTAATGATATGTTACACTTGATAAATTGGAGATAATCTGAAATTTTGATAAAATCTTCAGAAAAATTGATATTAGATTTATTATTGGAACAATTAGAAATCATGTAAGTTGTCATTGAATTTGACTGCATGTTAGTGATTTGTTTGAAACATGTATGAATATATTGAAGTAAGACCATTGTATGCTCCCATTTTGAGATGAGGGAAGTAAATTTGGCTCCTTCATATCACTCATCTTAAAAGAAAGAGTTAAATAGATCATGTGTTAATTATTTGAATTTAAGCCATATGAATCATAAATACAATATATCATTGGATATGTAACCATATGAAGATGTCACCATTATAAACAAGTGTGAAACATATCATCCAAGCCATGGTTACAAGGAGCTTTATTATAAATTAAAATAAGTAGTAAACCTAGTACAAGAATTAACCACATGACAAAGACAAATCATGATAAAGATAATTGCAACATTAGTATATTCCTAGTAATTTGATGATCATAAGGAGACATGTGTGATATAGATCATGAAAAAATGTATAAGGAGTATCATGCATATCATTATCAAGAAATACACAAGAAAACATGACTTTATGTGAAAAGATTATCCTTCCACACATGTTTACATGGCATTGAGACACATAACATGAAAAACTTGATAATATGACAACTCAATAAACATTATGACTTGATGATGTAATTGGTAGTAGTAGACAAATACATAATTAAAATAAAACCAATTAAGAAGCATAATTAACACCATAAACATGTAATAAATTAGTGACTAATAAATACACATGGCATAATAAATAATTAATAATCATGGCATAATCACCAATTAGTAAGCATGAAACAATAAATCTGATTATATTTTGGAAAATTATGCCATAATTACAAAAATAACTCCACCATATACATAGTAAAGCAACGCAACACACATATGCAAGGAAAAACATGTATAAGTATTCTAAGAATTTGTATATCATCAATGGACTCACAAAAAGGTATATAGCCTAAAAATCATGCAAGATGTCCCAAGAGTAGGCATGCCCTAGTGTGTAATAATTTCTCGTAGTTGTTGGGTAACATGATACTACAAAACTTGTGTGCATTCATAATGATTTCTTGTTTTAGATACTAAAAATGACACGACAACTTTTCATTAATGACTTCTAGATGATTTTGTGTATATGTTTTGTTAACTCGTAATTTGTGTTAATTTGCATGTCAACACTTTTATCTAATACAAATTCTTCCGTAATGTTTCCTAAACACCCCACTTGTCATCATTCATACAAATTCACATATTTTTATTTGAATTACCACCTTGTGGTTTGTGCTAGCCTTAAATTTGACACCTTAAGGTTTTGTATTAAAGAAGATAATCTTATCTTTGTCGACACTTTCAATCAAGATTACACTTGAAGGTCTCACCCAAAGTGAAGTAAAGTAGACATGGTGAAATCAAATTTGTAGAGTGACACATAAGAAACTATGCACATAAGGTTGAAAAGCATTTAAACAATTTACCAAACCCTAACCATTAATATGACATAAATACACAAATCAACATATACATCCACATTTCTAACACAAAATTAAACATACACATCATAATACACACATCCACGCAAAACCATCAATATCCATTACATTATTCAAATAATGAAAAATTACATCATCATACACAAAATTCATGTACATATTTTCATTTTGTAATTCTTTACAATAGATTTTTGTGCTACATTAACCATTACTTGAGTATACATTCATAAAACCATTATGGAATACATAATCTTCTAAAGACAAAGTCCTTGGGATCAAAACCAACTAACTCTTCATATTTTTACCAATTAATAAATATCTTTCTTTTGTTAATTGAAGAAACTATCCAAATGAGTCTCTATATTGTCCTTTCCTCCAAATCACCCTTTTACATAGACTCGATACAAGCTCCTTGAATATTGCTAAAATTACCTTACGAAAACCTTGTTTGGATTTGTTTGACACTTAGATGACATGCATATTATTCCAATGTTAGTGACATAGATTTCAGAATTATTCGCACTTTGACCCAACTTCTTGTGCTCCACGCGTCCTTAGAATCTTACGAAATGTTCCCGCAGGATGGGAACTCTTGTAATTTTTCCTATTATGATGCATGTATCACTTATGCAACTTTTAGGCTTGTCCACAAAATCCCCTATCAACATCTCCTCATCCTTAAATAGTTTTTTCATCCTCAAACAAAGTAATCATTAATCCTACTCTACTACAATTTATCCCTTAGTTATGTAATTTTTGGTTCCCACTTGTGAACACTCCAAATACTCATTCTATAAGGTCAAGGCCTTCTAAATTTCCTCATGTATGTTCCACATATACCTTCGCTATTAAACCATTGTTACGAGG
The DNA here is from genome assembly GCA_018340775.1 of Taxus wallichiana var. yunnanensis. Taxonomy (NCBI): domain Eukaryota; kingdom Viridiplantae; phylum Streptophyta; class Pinopsida; order Cupressales; family Taxaceae; genus Taxus; species Taxus wallichiana. Next base: position 301,404,479 of record CM031238.1, read on the forward strand.
TCCCTTTTTTGTTTATATTTTTATGTTTATCATCCCACTATTTGTAAATAGCATTCACAAAATCATTGGTATGCTCACACCTTCCCTTATTTCTAAGAAAAATAATCAAGGATGGCCTCAACATCCTTAATTTTTTATTAAGGTCCTTACTCGTCTTATAGGACACTTCTCGCATATGAAATTTCTATCCTTACCGATGTGTTTTATTAATTCATCTAAGTCTAGATTATCTATAGAAAATCTTGTGATAACATATTCATCAAGGAAATTTGATCATTTCATTAATTACCATGGACTGTTTGATGCATATTTGGATGGTATAGACCTCATCGATAGCTTTTCAACCAAGGTCCATCATCTTTTCTCACAATTATTCCTCGAGGTCAACTCTTCTTTATTTATTACAAAAATTATCCAAGGAAAAAACAATTTCATACATCAGCCATGTGTTGTCCATTTATAATGTACTAAACACGTGAGACTTCTTTTCAAAAATATTGATGTAAATATCCACCAATTTTTCATTCATGCTCTTAAAAGTTTTCTTAGTTTCTAGGAACCTTTCTCCTTCCAATAGAATATATACAAAATAATCATTGACTCATGCCATTCAATGCTCATATATTATGATTAGGTTAGTTTCAGTCTACACCATCATCATGTGCTTTTTTCGCACAAGAAACTTCTTAGAATGGAAATCAGTGTGCCCCATCTTCAAATCGATAAGGTCTATCCATAGAGTGGTCTAATGCATATTCACATGAGTTTGAATGTAGTGTATTCATTATTTTCCAAGTTAAAAAGTCCTAACATTATTTTTCTATCCTTGTTACCCACTCATATCCTTCATGTTCACTAAATTCTTATAATTGATTTTTATTCTTTCTCTTTAAAGGTCCTTTCTTCAATTTTTCACTTTTTTATTCCTTTGAGTCCACCACCAAATTCTTCCTTGGTGGTGTATCCACACTAGTATTTATATGTGTCTCTACATCTACTATCTTTTGTGGTGTGTTCGTAATTTCTACCTCGGTAACTTGAGGCTCAATAGCATGCTTTGAAGAACTTTGGGTCACCCTCGTGTCCCATTAGATTGGTGTGGCCTCACCTCACCTTCATTTTAATATATTCATTATCAACTATAATTATTTTACAACCTACACATGATTGGTCATTTTTGGAGTTGGTATTTAGGGCCTTATGGTAATGAATTCATTTAATACTATCACAAACAATCTTTCTTCTTTAGCACACTGATGCAAGAGCATCAACTCCATCCTTGTAAATAAGTCAAGATGTATTCAAATTTTGGTTTTTCAGGTATGGTTATAGGTCTTTGAGGCCATTAGATGCTAGTTGAGGTCTAGGATATTCAAAATTTGAAAATTCACTTTCCCTCCAAAATGTAAGTTTGAAATCTTGGAGGCCTATTTTGGTTTAAATATGTAAGTTAGCTTAGTTTAGGTGTTTTAGATGTGTTCTTAGAGCTAACAAGCTTGAAAAAGGATGAAATGAGGTCAATAAGGGTGTTTTAGGTCTAATCTTGTTTTAGAAGTCATAAATAGTGTTAAGCACCTAATGAATGGGTACGTACTTGGTGATAATTGAAGGTAAGAATATAAATTCTCCAATGTAGTTATTTTTTCTCATTCTTTCCAGATTGAATCATTTTGTAAAAGCTTGAAGAGGATTAAAACTCTATTTTGTGAACTTCATGCAAGAAATTTGTATCAATTTAGGTTGGTGACAATCAATGCATGGTTATTGTGTTTATTGGTAATATATTCTTGATCTTAGAGCCATATGTATAATGATTTCAAACTATGTTAAGAGAATTGAACTGTTGTGAAGATTGGTTTTGGTGTTTCCTTTGGTGTCACTATTCTTAGAACTTGTTAGAGTAATTTGTATATGGTGACCGAGCCTTATAAATATGTGAATGTTATGATAAAGGGAATACTTTGATTAGTAGATGGTGCGTGATGAGTTATCTTAGTGGTGTATTATGAGACTTGTTGCTTGAATGCCAATACATGTTTTGGATAAGATTCCTTGTGTGAGGATAGTGAGAGAGAGACATGAAACAAAGGATTTCAGATTGTGTATAAAGCTTGATATTGAATGGAGATTTGTCTTGGTTTTGGGTGTATTTCTTGGACTAATTATGGTTCTTTAAGTTTTTAATTTACAAGCTAAGAAACATGATCTCATTGGTATGAAGGAATGGCTCTAGAAATATGAAGATTGTTGCTTGTAAGCTTAAGACAATAGATACCATGTTTTGTTAGTTATGAGTGCCCAAACTGAAGTATATTAAATTGTGTGTGCAACATGATGAGTGAACCCTTACACAAAATGTATTCAGAGGAGTATAAAGGGTGATGAAAGTTCTTGTTGTTGAGTTAAAACCATAGTCATCTAGGCGTGAAGGTTTGATAACTTTCTAATCTATTAGCTAAGTCAAACATTGTGCATGTGAATCCTAAAACTGAGCTTCTATGCAAATACCTAAATGAACCTTACTGTGGCATAGTCAAGGATTTAATGGGGGTGTTTGAGTGAGTTACATTATATAAATCCATCCTTTGACATGGGAGGTTACTATTCTTGTTGTTTACAAAAGATACAAACTAGGAATGTGAACTTCTCTAGCTTGGGATAGTGGAAAAGTTGAAGAAAAGGAGATTGTGCATGATTTTCATAGCTCATTGGTAAGATCATAATTTTAATCCTCTAAAAAATGACCTAGGAGTGATATTTTATGACTTGAATTGAAGCATGCTTTGAGAGTTATAAGCATTTTCCCTCTATCGGGCTTGATCGGGCATAATTAGGGTTTCTATAGGAAAAGTGAAATATTTACTAACTTCACTAGTGAACAACTGGAATTTGATAGGTAGATATATTATGATGTTTGTCTAGTGTCGAAAAATGTTTTGTGCAAAAATGAGTTAATGTGTGAGAGTTATTCATAACAGTTGGGAGTAAATTTGGGAAGCCACAATTGAAGACTAATTTGGAGGTCCCTTTACAAAGCAAGTACCAACCAAACCTAGAGTCGAGCCTTAGAACTCATATGGTATCACAAATGAAGTAATGGGTACTCAAAACCCTAATCATTGCACAATGAAAAATCTACAGAGAAAATATATGCATGACAACTCCTAGAAAAAGACCTAGTTAAGGGTTCTAGAGGTCAAAGTCAAAAGTGGAATATAAGGAGTTCAATGCATAATTAGACCCTAAGATTTTAGGGGCATGTCTAAGGTGTGTAAAGGAAACTAGCAGAGGTAATAGATCATGGTGGTTAGTGACATAAGTTCATTTGTACGGTTGGAGCAAGTAACTTGTCTTAAGGGCTTGTTCTAAGGACATGGTGACCTAGTAAGGTAATTTGGGTGAAATGAGACTTCTTGAATCCATGTTAGGGGTAATATAACAATGTTTAAAGTGATAGATAGGTTACAAACTCTCAATGATGACTAGGAAACCAAAAAGCCAAAGATTACATGATTAGGCCAAGAGAAATGACAAAGGGATAAGTAAGGACACCGATAAGAGAGACCGAGTTTCTTGAATTGTATTCAATTTATTCATTGATTGGTCATTTTATGTAGCATTCAAGACAATATATGATTGGAAAGGTACTTAAGGAATCATAGAACTAAGTTTGCATGTTTTAGACAAATAGACCAACAAGACAAATTCTAGAATCAAGGAAATTAAAGGATAAAGTTGTCTTTATTGTGATAAATGTTGGAATGTAAATTGAAGGTGATTGGCTACTACATCACACACCTTCCCACATTACCCCTCCCTTTTATGGTTCTAGAAAAATCAAATATTATTACTTTATAAGATTATTTCCACTTGTGTCTTAGCTACTTGATGAGTTTGTCATGCCCTTTTTGTGCTCTTTACATTACATCGACCTTCATGTATGGTAAGTCCCTTTTACGATACTACAGCTGTTTGAAATATTTTAGTCAAAGCTCTTGTAATACCTTTTAGCAACCTTAATGCATTAACCACGTGAATGGAAATTATGTTGAGTTTCACATCAAATGGATCCTTCATCTTTAGGGAATCATCATATGAGTCATCCTCTCGATATTTCTCGGCCTCGATATTTCTTGGCTCTCACCCTTCAATCCTATGAATAAGAATATTATGACATTTGTCTAATCCTATATCGCCACTTTTACCCTTTTCACCGATCTTGTCTAATGCTCATTCCAATTAGTCTACACAAAATCCATTTGGTAATAAAATACTAAGGGGTTTATTTCTTTGTTACTCATATCGATCTCACTAGATTAAATTAAGCCATGTTTTTAACTATACAAAACCCCAATATGCACTAGGAAGCTCCCACAAAATTCTCTCCTCGTTTACAACTAGATTCTTCACTCAATATAATCATTGTTCACACATTTTTTGTGCAGTGATCAAGTCATTGTTCTCTAGGATAAATTATTTAAATCAATACACAATGTTAACTCTAATGCTTATTTTTGGTAAAACTTACTCATGATTTTTTTCTCCCTTAGATCTAACAATATCCTAGTTTTGCATTACCTCCTCAAATCAAGGAAATCACCATGAATCAATTCAACCTCATGCCCTCGATGTCCATCGTAGGTTCCATCGACATGTTGCAAGAATAAATTATCTATACTCCTAAGGTCTATTCACTTGACCTCTCTCTATTAAGTTTATTTGTTTCACCTCAACCTTATATCTCTTTTAGTCATATTTTTCGTTTCTCAATTCCAAACTCCAAACCCTACTTTTTTCCTTCAAATAATTTAGTCATTGAACAACATAAATTTACTCCTCCATGTTCACCTACTCAAACCTATTTTAACAAGGATAATCATTATAAAAAAGAATCTTCACATGAAATGATCCTATTGGTTCTTGTAAGAAGTCAAAGTCTTCTTACTCATGACAAGAGTAACTCATCACCTCAAATTATAACACATAACTTTGCAAATTTCCATGGTGTTGGTCGTCAAATAGGACTTCACGAAGAGCAACAGTCAGGGGACAAGAAGTCCCTCCTCTTTAATGGGAGAGGTTCCCTTATTCAGAAACGAACCTATTTACACATATACAAAACATGATTTTCTTGTGGAACTTGGATATTTACGAAAGTGTTTTCTATAAGGATCATCAATTACAAAAGGACTGAGGAATGAGAAAACGAGAACGAGCAGAAAGGCACCATTTAGAATTATAGATGACAGAGTAATTCTTTATGCATGCGAAGGTACAGTGAATTGAAACAAGATCATTTGTATCATACTAATAAGATGAAATTTGAAAGACACAAAGTTCTATCAATAACATCTGCAAGAATACAAAGCTTCTTAATATAATATAGACAAATGATCTTAACAAGATTAAATGAAAAGCTTAGGGATAAAAGAGATCAGATAGACGAAGAATGAAAAGCCCTTCTGTATTGATTTCTTTATGATTTATTTACACTTTCAGAAAATAAGCCAAGTTCTTCTTCCTTCAAAATGGCGAGGAGAGGCCATTATATAGTTTACAATTCAGTTACGCTCGGTAACTACTTCTTTTAACTAAAGATTAGTTAAGGATTGCCAATCGCAATACCTCAACTAATTACAATAAATCCAAGAAAAAGAATTGGAAGAGAAGAGAGGAATAAGGAGAAGAAGACAGGTGCTTATGACTGGGAGGGACCCACTGACTTCAAAATCCGCTGCCTGAATCTCTTCAACGCCTCGGCTATGTCTCTGCCACGTGTATATTGGTCAATTCACTCGAATCAGGGTTGAAATGAGCTCCGCATGAAAGCACTGTATCTGCACATTACACAGAGATTGGGAAACCACCAGCGAAAGCCAAACCGCTGTCATGAATCATCTGTGCCATTGGCGTAGGGTTTGCGTCTGTCATCCTCGACCAAAAATCACTAAAGTCAAGATGGCGAACTTCACTGTCCCCGATATCGGGAACGGCAGAATCTAGTGGTGAGATTTGTTCTTGCCCCTGAAATTTGATCTTCATGTTGGTAGTAATTCGGAGGGCGAAGCTGCAAGCTAGACTTGGGAAGGAATTGCAGAGGAAAATGGATACGCGCGCAGGAATTTAGATTGCAAAGGTTCGAGTAAAAGATAGCAGGAAGCAAGTGCAAAATGCATAGGGGGTTCGCTCGTTATATAGCCATTTAGGAGAGAGAAAGGCAATGAATGTGCATTTAATACATACCTACTAATTTGAAAAGTAAGGTATTCAGGTAGAGCGGGAAAAATTAGCACAAATAGCACTTTGGTTCATTTGGGACATGAGGGACGCGAAAGCGCGAAGTACGCGGCTCGGCCGATTCGGGCGAAGCGGGAAAAGATGCACAAATGCTCTTGGAACACGCGGGACAAAAGTACGCTGAAGTACACGGCTCGGCCGAATCGGACGAAAATGGAACAATTGGTCCGGGTGAACTTGGGACATTTGGGACATGTGGGACGTGAAAGCGCGAAGTACGCGGCTCAGCCGAGTCGGGCGAAGTGGGGAAAAGACGCACAAATGCTCTTGGAACACGCGGGACAAAAGTACGCGAAGTACGCGGCTCGGCCGAATCGGACGAAAATGGAACAATTGGTCCGGGCGAACTTGGGACATTTGGGACAAAAAGTTCCGACGGGCCCGAAAAGAACAGACTTCGGGTGAACCGGCCGATCGGGGAACAGAGGGCCCAATTGAACTTGGGACACGCGGGACAAAAATGTCTCGATCGTCTAAAAACACACAAATGACCCAAAACACAGATTTCTCAATTTCTTTGGCATTTCACATTATCAAGACAACAGAGAAAACACTTAAACTCAAAATTTTAAATTTTCACTTTCTTAAGAGCAGGGGAATTTTGAGTGGACAACAGCTGGCTCCTTCTGGGGATGACTTGGCATAAATTCAAGGAATGAGACAAGGTAAGAACTTAGACAAACTCGGGAAGTAGACCAGTACCTTATCCATTGGGCAACGGAGTCAAAAAGCAAACCAATACAGAGGACAACACACCAAAACAAAGGGAAAGAAAAACAAAACACTGTACAGAATATACAAAGGACTCCCTAATCACCTATGACTTGAACAATTTCAGGTACTGCCCACTATAAGGAAGTGGGAGAGAAGAACCATCCATATAATCAAGGTAAAAAGAATTCTTACCAGCAAAGTGCCTGATCTTGAAAGGTCCGAGCCAAAGGGAATCAAACTTGCCATGGCTGCCACGAGGTTCATGCCTTTTATCCCACAACAAAACAATGTCTCCAACTTGGAAATCTCTGAACCTGGCTTTCTTATCAAACAGGACCTTAACTTTTTGTTGATGAGCAGATATCTTATCAGCAACTTCCAATCTATCCTCATTCAATTTGTGAAGGTACATTATTCTCTTATCCAAAGCATCATTGAAACTGGTATCTTCAATGGCCTTCATTAGATGCAAGGTCAAGCGGCCAACACTCATCATATCGCAATTGAGCTTCTACTCCATATACCACTTGAAAAGGAGACATTCCAATGGCTCTCTTAGGTGTGATCCTGTCTGCCCAAAGAGCATCATAGAGTTTCTTGTGCGCTTTCACGAGACTCATTGACTAATTTCCTTATTATGGTCACCAGATTTTTATTAGTGGATTTTGCTTGTCCATTTCCCTAAGGATAGTAATCTGAAGAGTGAGCCAGAGAGATGCCATATCCATAACAAAAATCCATCATCTCAGTTGAAGAAAAATTCAAAGCATTATCTGTCACAATCTTGTTTGGTACACCATACCTTACCAAGATGTTTTCTTTGATGAAACTGCACACCACTTCAGAAGTAGTACTCTTTACTGGAATGGCTTCTACCCATTTTGTGAAATAATCTGTAGTAGTTAATACATGAGTATGACCAGCACTAGAAGAGGGATTAAGTGTTCCAATGAAGTCCAAACCCCACTTTGTTGAAAAGGTTCTTCAATTATAACTCGGCTTAAGAGGCAAAGAGGCCAATTGGGTCTACCCACGAAAGTCCGACAAGCCTCACATTTATCAACCCACTGGATGCATCTCTCGAACAAGGTAGGCCAGTAATATCCTCCACGAAGTATCTTATGAGTAGTGACGGTTGATGAGTAGTGCCCTCCGCATGCTTGATCATGAAAAGCTGAGAGTAGCTTTTTCTGCTGTTCCTTGTCCACACATTTCAAAAACCTTCCATCTAACCCACATTTGAACAAGGCGTTTTCCCACAACACATATCAGACCGACCTTAGTTTAACAAATCCTCTTTTCTTTGGCAAGTCAATGAGAGGGGCATTCTCCATAGGTGAGAAAATGGGCGATATCAGCATACCATTCGTCAACTGAGCTAAGAAACAGAACTGTAAGAAGACCAATTTTATCCTCCAGTAACTCATGTCTAGCTCCTTCAACGATGAGTTCACAAAGGCCTTTTCCATGGACGAGCTTGGTCGATTTGATGTCAATATCATATTCTTGAACCTTAGCCACCTAGTTTCCTCTCTTGGATCCAAATTCACGCTGTGTAAGAATTGACTTAACAAATGTATCTCGGTACCAACACCATGGAGTGAGAGTTAAGAATGTAAAAACGAAACTCGCTTAACAATGCCTTTAACCACTCGCAAAAGCATGTTTTTCCATCATGGTGTATTTTAACTCGTGATCTTTCGAATATAGCTCATGAATTCAATTGGGAGCTCGTGCTCATTAGAATCTTCTTGAGTCAAAACAACAACCAAGTCATTATCTGTGGCGTAACAATAGATAATAAAATCTTTGCTAAAATCTGGACATGCTAAAACAGGAGTTTTAGCAATGACTCTTTTAATATCTTCAAAGGCTTCTTTCCCTTCAGAAGACCAACCAAACGTTTGTTTGCCTTTCATCATTTGGGAGATATTCGAGTTAGTTCTACAAAATCGTGGATGAATCTTCTCAAAAATTGATCTTACCAAAGAAAGAGTGCACGCCCTTTTTCACTGGTCAGGGAGAGGAATTTGCTGAATAGCTTGAACTCGCTCAGGATCAATTTTAATACCATCTTTGGAGACGATGTGCCCTAATAATTTCCCCTCTGTGACACAAAATACAGATTTTTTAGGATTCAAAGAGATCCCATGTTCTCTACATCTTAGCGAACTGTCTGTGTGCTGAAAATGATCTCGCCTTGTTTTAGAATACACAAATAAGTCATCAAGGTATACAACAATACACTTCCCTTTCAAACTTCCAAAGGCCAGATCCATAGCTCTCTGAAAAGTGGCACCAGCATTAATGAGCCCAAAAGGCATTCTTTTGTAAGCAAAGGTACCCCAAGGGGTAGTGAAAGTTGTTTTGTGTTGATCTGCAAAGATTAACTTCTACCGATTATATCCCGAGAATCCATCAAGCATAGAAAACATTTCAGATCCTCATTCGTTATCAGCTAAAGACTCGAACCATCATAGGTAAAGGATAATTATCTTTCAAGGAAGCCTGATTCAGATTCTTGAAGTCAACACAGATACGAATCTCACCATTTTTCTTTCTAACAGGTACAATATTGGCAATCCATGTTGAATGATGGATAGGAAAAATGATTTTGGCTTTCAACAACTTCTGTATTTCTTGAAAAATTGTGTTAGCTATTTTGGGATTGTATTGCCTCTACTTTTGTTTAAAAGGCTTAATTCCAGGTTTGAGAGGAATAAAATGCTGCATATCTTTTGGTTGGAAAGCTTTTAAATCTTCATAAGAGTAGGCAAGAACATCCTTATACCTCTTTAACAGATCAATTGCTTTCTTCCTCTCATCTGCTGTGCAACATTTTCCAATGTTCATGAACTTAGGGTCAGTAGAACTCCCAATATTAATTTTGTCATATTCAGCTGATTGTTGAGGTCCAGTAGAAGCTCTAGACTTTACATACCAGTGTGTTTATCAAACAGCTTCCTCTAAACTTACCAATCTTTAGGGATCTTGTTTCCCTTGAGTTTGATACATCCATCCCGATCCGCTTCTTCTCCTTGAGTGGTGCTTTGTCAAAGGGCATACTTTCACGAGGCAAGTTATCACTTCCTTCAAAGTATAGCTGTTCAAAATTATCTTTGAGTTCTAAGATTGAAAGCAAATGTTGATCATTATTGAAAACTTGCCAGTTATTTGTATTATCAGGTACACTAGGTCGATGGATCATCTCAATGGTGAACTTATCTTGGGAAAAGTCAGGATGAGGTATAAGTAGTGACCCAGAGACTGCTAATGAATCAGCCCTGGTATTCTTCTCCCTAGGTATTGCTTCAATGGAGAAAGCATCAAGAAATTCAATAGAATCCCACACCTGATTCCTGTAATGTTTCAACCTTCCATTTTTCACCTGGAAGAGGTTTCTAACTTGCTTTACAATCAATTCCGCATCCCCACGAGCTAGAAGATTCTTCACACCTTGTTCTTTTGCCACCTGTAGTCCAAGAATGAGAGCCTCATACTCTGTTGTATTATTGGTATTTTCAAATTGTAACTTGAATGAGAAAGGATGAAGGCTTCCTTCGGGCGACACCAATATGACACCAGCTCCAGAACCAGCTGAGGAACAACTTCCATCAAACTCTAAAATCCAAACACCATTAGGATCTTTAGGTGATACTTTGGGGAGTTGGATTTCTTCAGGAGACATAATCATGTAGTTGCCATGCCCCATATCCTCATAGAGTATTTGTGCTTTGGGATCATCCGTTTTTTGTACAATATACTCAGATTGCTTCTCAGGCAGCAACTTCTTCATTTGTCCATTAATAGGTATGAGGGCATGTGACCAATCCATTTGAATTTCTCCACCCACATCCTTACATAAGTTCCTGCTTAGCAACATCCCGTATGAAGGAGGAATATCTGCTACTAAGATGGTAGCCAAAACTTTCTTCTCAGGCAAAGCAGCAAAAGCCACTTATGCATCTTTAATTCTTCCAACTAAGGGCACTTCCTTACTCTCCATAGAGTAACAAGATCCATAAGTGCATTTGAGAGTCAAACCTAAGGCATGAGCTACTTTAGCAGGCATCACATTGTCTGAGGCTCCTGAGTCTATGACGCAATTGCTGAGCCTATGGCCAGCTATAAGAAGTGTCACATAGAATGGTTTGATTTTGTCATTGGGTGAGGTGACAACGGCTACCAGATTAGGTTGTGGTGTAGAAGGAGTGGGTAAAAGGCCTTTAGAGGTAGTTTTAGAATGGGAATTGACAAAGTGAATCATTTTAGCAAAGGCCTTAGGATGGGTTTGATAATATTCAGCTTCTGAGATTTGAACCTTAGTCTTTTTTAGGTGATCAATAATATCGAAAGACCCAGAAGTGGACGGGCTATCATCATTTGAAATCTTAGGTTTATCAACTTTAGGAGAAACGGAAATAACTTTAGTAGCAGAATTGATAGGACTCACCTTTGGTGTAGATGAAACGGGGATAGGAGATCCTCTTTTTGCAATTACGGGGATAGTTGTCATTCACGCTCCTTAGATTTCTTGGTGGGCTGCATCACTTTCTCCCTCTGATTTGTCTGCTCTCGAGTCATGACAGCGTATGATTCGCTATTCATGTCTGCTACTATTTCATCATAATCATCCTCATCATCAATGCCCTCAGTGGTGAAGAAATTAACTCGAGATCCCTCAAATTCATCTGCTTCATCATCAACCTCTTCAACAAATTCCTCGCAATCTTCATTAACCTCTTCATCTTCAGGTTCCTCAACTTCACAGGTTGCATTGACAGGAACTTTAATAGGAGGTCCTTCAAGCGCTAGCCTTGTTTGAGCAACAGGCAAACAATTTCTGGGCTGAAAATTCCTCCTTGGAACGTCTGCATAGGGAGCATGCTGAGCCAATTGTTTCTTAATGGCAATGAGATCATTTGCAAGTTTTTGTACCAATGGATCAGTATTAGGTCCAGGGGTGGAAGAGGAGGAAGAAGCAGATTTAGATTTAGAAGGGTCTCTCCTTAACTTCCCTGACATGATTAAATCATCTTCGACACTAACAGCAAGAGTTTGATCTTCAGCCAATGTTGCGAGATTAGCCCTTCTTAGTGCATAGCTAACTTCAGGTGATTGAGCATTTAGGAAAAAACATTTTTGAATTTGATCTACAGGTCGAGTATTTGGTGGAATTTTGTTAATCAACCTGTTGAATTGGGCCACAAATTCTCTCATGGGCTCTGATGAATCCTTCTTTATTTGAGAGATTTGGGCTAGCAAGGCATGCACGTCTTTTGCTGGCTTGAACCGGTTTTCAAACCTAGTTCTCATTGTATCCCAACTGGTGATAGCACCGCCGAAGGTGATAGAACCAATCAGCAACATTATCTTGTAAAGTCTCAACGAAAAGTCTTACGGAGACATCTTCATGTTCAACTCCTAGAACTCCGCATGCAACTATGAAGGCTGCGATGTGTTCATCAGGATGCACTTTACCATCGCCTTTGAATTTAGGGAAGTTCTTCCGCTTACCTCTGGGTAACGCGTGCAAAGGCTGAGGAAGGGTAAGGGGCCCGACATGATGACCCTAGGGCAATGGTACCGCCATTCTTGGAAAAATGGCTTGAAGAGGAACTGCAACACCAGCAAGAATCAAAGCTCGAAGATTAGGACTGATTGACTCTAAAGGAATACCACCCGTAGGGATTCTATCTTGGACAGGTGGAGTACTTGTTGAACGAGTCTTTCTATTTCTTGTTGAAGGGAAAGGAAAACCCTACTACTCCAAAAGCTGAAATTGAGAATCTTCAATACCAAGGGCCCTTCTCCCTCGAGTAAAACGCGGAGTCGCCAGATCAAAGGATGATCAATAATTACAGAACTGGAATATGATTTCCCCAGCGGAGTCGCCAAAAACTGTTGGTCGTCAAATAGGACTTCACGAAGAGCAACAGTCAGGGGACAAGAAGTCCCTCCTCTTTAATGGGAGAGGTTCCCTTATTCAGAAACGAACCTATTTACACATATACAAAACATGATTTTCTTGTGGAACTTGGATATTTACAAAAGTGTTTTCTATAAGGATCATCAATTACAAAAGGACTGAGGAATGAGAAAATGAGAACGAGCAGAAAGGCACCATTTAGAATTATAGATGACAGAGTAATTCTTTATGCATGTGAAGGTACAATGAATTGAAACAAGATCATTTGTATCATACGATAAGATGAAATTTGAAAGACACAAAGTTCTATCAATAACATCGGCAAGAATACAAAGCTTCTTAATATAATATAGACAAATGATCTTAACAAGATTAAATGAAAAGCTTAGGGATAAAAGAGATCGGATAGACGAAGAATTAAAAGCCCTCTCGTATTGATTTCTTTATGATTTATTTACACTTTCGTAAAATAAGCCAAGTTCTTCTTCCTTCAAAATGGCGAGAGAGGCCATTATATAGTTTACAATTCAGTTTACGCTCGGAACTACTTCTTTTAACTAAAGATTAGTTAAGGATTGCCAATCGCAATACCTCAACTAATTACAATAAATCGAGAAAAAGAATTGGAAGAGAAGAGAGGAATAAGGAGAAGAAGACAGTGCTTATGACTGGGAGGGACCCACCGACTTCAAAATCCGTTGCTCGAATCTCTTCAACGCCCTGGCTATGTCTCTACCACATGTATATTGGTCAATTTTCTCGAATCGTGGTTGAAATGAGCTCCGCATGAAAGCACCGTATCTCGCATATTGCACGAGATTGGGAAACCACCAAATAAAGCCAAACCGCTGTCATGAATCATCTCTCCATTCAGCGTAGGGTTTGCGTCTGTCATCCTCGACCAAAAATCACTAAAGTCAAGATGGCGAACTTCACTGTCCCCGATATCGGGAACGGCAGACTCTAGTGGTGAGATTTGTTCTTGCCCCTGAAATTTGATCTTCATGTTGGTAGTAATTCGAGGGCAAAGCTGCAAGCTAGACTTGGGAAGGAATTGCAGAGGAAAATGGATACGCGTGTAGGAATTTAGATTGCAAAGGTTCGAGCAAAAGATAACAGAAAGAAAGCAAAGCAGCAAAACGCATAGGGGGTTCGCTCGTTATATAGCCGTTTAGGAGAGAGAAAGGAAATGAATGCGCATTTAATACATACCTACTAATTTGAAAAGTAAGGTATTCGGGTAGAGCGGGAAAAATTAGCACAAATAGCACTTTGGTTCATTTGGGACATGAGGGACGCGAAAGCGCGAAGTACGCGGCTCGGCCGATTCGGGTGAAGCGGGGAAAAGATGCACAAATGCTCTTAGAACACGTGGGACAAAAGTACGTGAAGTACGCGGCTCGGTCGAATCGGATGAAAATGGAACAATTGGTCCGGGTGAACTTGGGACATTTGGGACATTTGGGACGCGAAAGCGCGAAGTACGCGGCTCGGCCGAGTCGGGTGAAGCAGGGAAAAGACGCACAAATGCTCTTGGAACACGCGGGACAAAAGTACGTGAAGTACGCTGCTCGGCTGAATCGGACGAAAATGGAACAATTGGTCCGGCGAACTTGGGACATTTGGGACAAAAAGTTCCGACGGGCCCGAAAAGAACAGACTTCGGGTGAACCGGCCGATCGGGAACAGAGGGCCCAATTGAACTTGGGACACGTAGGACAAAAATGTCCGACAGGCCCGAAAAACACACAAAATGACCCAAAAACATAGATTTCTCAATTTCTTTGGCATTTCACGTTATCAGTACAACAGAGAAAACACTTAAACTCAAAATTTTAAAATTTCACTTTCTTAAGAGCAAGGTAATTTTGAGTGGACAACACATGGCACCACACACACACACACACATACACACATGCACGCACACACACACACACACACACACACACACACACACACACACACACATTCTAGTATTCATCAATCTCCCTTAACTTCAAAAGTCTTCCATCCATCCAGCCCTTGGGTTTTAAGATTATATCTCTTTGTAATGATCAAATCACCAATCCATATGTAAAGGTGCCGAGGAACTCAATAATAAATACAATAAAATTCACTATAAATGTCATCCTAAATACATGTATCAGGTTTGCAATCATCTTGACCCTTCAATATCACCATAAATTCCAAAACGTTATTACAAAACCATGCCCTAATCCATTCCCGCATGATCGTATAAAGTAGTCCATAGGCCATGTGCTTAACTAATCCTCATAAAACGATTGATTGAGGTACCATAAATGGAAAAAATAATTATCCTCAACTAAATTTTAGTTTTTTCAATAAAGAACACAACCTTATATGTGTCAGAACTTTCAATTAATCTTGTGCTTAAAGGTCTCATCACAAGCGTAATAAATTCTATACAATGACCTCAAATTTGTAAAGTTACACATAAGAAACATCCATGCACATATCCTTGACAATAATTTAAAATATTTACCAAATCCTAACCTTTAATATGACATAAATGCACAAATTAACATACACATCCACTAATCTAAAAAAATACACATAAACATCATCATAATTCACTTAATCTACATGAAAACCTTAGATCTTGATTATATTACTCAAAGAATGAAGAATTACATCAACATGCACATAATTAATGCACATATTATCATGTTACAATGATTTATAAAAGGTCTTTGTGTTACATTAACCAATACATGTATTCATTCATAATACCCTTATAGAATACACAATCTCCCATGTGAACCATCTAAGGATGACAATCAATTCTCTATCATTTTCCCAAATACTACCTTTCAATCTTTAAATGATCAACTAACTAAATTTTATATTTCCCTTTCCTTGAATTTACCCCTTTTTATAAGCCTACACAGTTTCCTAAAATATTCATGTAATTCCATTTCCACATACTTTGTTGGATTAGTTTGCACTTAGTTGGCATGCACATTATTCTAATATTGGTGACATAATTTTTTTCACTATCTCGGGATTCAACCCATATTCCTATATTCCATGTGTCCTTAGGATAATCTAGGAATATTATTATAGGGATGAGAAATCTTGCGGTTTTTTCATATGAATATAAATATCTCATTCAAGTGGATTTTAGGATTTTCTATTAAATCCCCATCGAACGATTTTTCTTTGGGCTCACTCTTCTATATTTAGGACATAGTCGACCTTCACGGAAATAAAATTTCCCAATGAATTTTTCCTATATGTTTGAGTTTTTTCTCCATTTATTTTTGCATGAACTTTCCCAAAACAAATCACTTCATATCAATCTTTTGGGCCTTAGTATTCAAAAATTGAGTTAGCTTCATGCCCAAAGGTTCCAAATTCAAGGTAAGATCACCAACCGAAATACAAATATCTATTACACACTAAAGTACACAATTGATTTCTATTATTTACAAATACGAAGCACATCCGTTGCATATATATTGCCTCTTGTGTTATTGGGTTTTAGGGAATGAAATGTATAATCACATTGATTCTCACATATTCTCACAAACCTAATAAGAGGGTAAACTACAATGGTTTGAGTCCTCTTCAAAGTAGTGTAATGTATATAGCTCACAAATAAGTGAGGGAGTTGAGGAAACATGACTATTTCAGACCCCTTTTCAAGTTCTCAAGAAAATAAGGAAGTCATGGTCTAGAAAATAAGAAGCATTTATTTAGCTATAGATATGAGATCAAAAATAACATATTGTAGCGCATACCGGTTTTTCTCCCTACTTATGTTTTGTTGACTCATTATGATCAGTTTATTATTTCATATGGAGACATTGGACACTCGATTATGCTAGTTGTTGTTTAGATACTTCTATGTTTTATCATCATGTTGGTTATGATACACTTACACTTGACATGACACTATTTGTGACACTCATTTCTTATCCATGTTATAAACATTTTACATGGTTTAGTTATGATTATATTGATGATTATGTGATGAGATGGATATGATTTCTATATTGGATGTATCATGGATTTTGATCATAATTTTATATTGTTTGGATAGTTAGATGTGGCGTATTTTTATTCAACTAACATAAATTTGTTAGATTACCATGATTATTCGTATTGTTATTTCATTTGATTTTAGATTAAACATGTATGAGGTTTTTTCTTGAGTGTGCAGGACTACAGGTTGTACCACAAGGAGAACATGAGACTCAGAGGTAGCATCTCTGAGATGCATCAGCCTTCCTAGCACAAACCCATCTTCACATGGTTGCTATACCTTGTGTTTATGTATGCATTTTGGGTTTAGTATGGTCACCTTGATTTGGCGTGTTGGTCCTATTTATTATTCATTCACATCCTCTCACTTTGCAAAATTAATATTGGTGTTAACCCTCCTGATTAGAGGTATTTATTGCCTAATTTCCATTTGTTGGTGTTTTGGTATTTAGGTGGTTTATTATTGTTAAGTGTGTTATTGAGTCTTGGGATCACCTAACCTTATTTTTGGTGGGACCACCAAGCATTTTAAAACCCCCAATTTCTCCTAAATCTCGGATTTGGGCAAAAAGTTGAATTTAGGAGGCTTGTTTGAAAAGCTTGGGGTCTCTCTTACCTTAAAAATACCCCTTGGACCTAACTCGTGGGTACAGGGAACTTTTTGTAAGCCCAAAAGTGTTTTCCCTCTCATAATCCTCTCTCAAGTCACCATACTTCCTCCCTTTTGTCTTTTGTGGGTAACTTTGGGATTGCATTATTGGAAATTTGTTTTTGTGTATTAATTGTTATGTGGGTAACTAAATGGAGACCTTGATGAGTAGGATGCACTTAGTTGGAAGGTGACACATGTCACCCTCCCATGGGCTTTGTGATTGGGAGAACTTACTCTATTTTTTTCCTCATTTTTGAGTTTTTGGGAGCTTTTTAGGGAGTCATTAATTTTGCTTACTTGGAGCTAGAGCTTATTATGGAGTCTCTTGGAGTATTGAGAGATTTTGGAATTTGGCTTGGTTATGAGGTAGGCCTCACCCTTTCTTTTTTCTTATTGTTAAGCAATGCATAGAAATATTATTGAATTGATATTGTTTGGAATGTTTGTTTGGGTATGGAAGATTGCACTTCAGTTGTTTTCTCATTTATTTAGTTGGTATTTTTTGTTTTTTTCCTCCACCCCTAATGGGGAGTGGATTTGGGAATGGTTTTGGGAAGGGGAGAGGATATTCTCTTCATTTCTCATGGCATCTTGGGAAGCCATGAAGGATATTTTATTCTACTCCCTTCCTTGGGGAAGTAGGAGGAATTTCCATTTGGCTTGGAAATCTCCTCATATCCTTGCCAAGGAAGCATCTAAGGCTTGAAAATCCTTGGTAAGGAGGATAATTTTGAGCAATAAAGAGATTGGTGGGTTATGTGGAGTTATCAAATGTTTGGAGGATGATCTTGGCACTATATGTTATACTTTTGGTTTTGGGATTCCTCTTTCCCCTCTTCCCATTTCCTTTGGTTTTGGTCTTTTGGTATTTGAGTATTCTTTTGATTTGGTGGAGATTGGATTCTTCCTTCTTTTGGTTGTCTTGTTTGGCTAAGTTGGATACTTGTTGTTCTACTTGGGTATCTTGGTGGCATGATATCCCTCTTTCCCATAGGCTTGGGGGAGGTTAGTAATGCAAGAATATCAATTGTATGTGTCAATAAAAAAAAGGTTTTTGGGTTTCTATAGGTGTTAAGGAGTCATTTAAGTTTTCTTAAGATGTTTAGAGTGCTCTTGGACCTTTATTGTACTGTAATTTCAAAATTTTATGTTTCCCTCCAAAAAGATGTATTTGAAAATTTGAATTGTCAAGCTCAAAATAAAAGGTCAAGTGTAAAGTACAAGGGATATTAATGTTTTAATAGGTCATTTGGGACCTCATATAGGGGTATTAAAGGTGTCTTTACTTTGGTCTTAGGTTGTCTTAACCATAGTTACCCTAAACCATGTTTGGTCATATTGGGTTAAAGCTTGTAACTATTTTCTCATGATAAAGATGAGGATAACTCGAATCAAGAAGAGGGGGAGATAGAAATTTAGTTTGAAAGGGAGTTAAATCTATACCAAGTCCTTGCATGGCTCTTAAAACTCTCAATTGTAGTGTTAATATTAAATAAATAGCTTCTTTTGGATTGAAAATTGTGTATGAAGGTTTCATATGCCATGAAGAATGTATGTGTAAGAGTTTGTTTTGTGATATTTACTTGATTAAGGTGTAATGGTGTTTCTATAGACATCTAAGGTTGTGTAGGTACAAGAAAGATAGGGAAGGCTCAGTTAAGAACAAGAATGGAGGTATTATTGGTGAAATCTTGAGGAGTGATTAAAAATGAAGAAATGATGAGTTAGAGGTTAAATGGTGTTAAGAAAAACATGCACAGTACGAGAAAGAATTTTAAAGAGTTAAGTTACATTCAAATGGTATTCGATAGATTTTATATTGATTGTGAGAGTAAAACATGGTATACTTGTAAGAAAAGTATGCAAACCATGGGGTTGAGATCAATACATAAGAATTTAGGGGTAGGTGAATAAAGAAGAAAGGCGATGAATGTTTCTATGGTGATTTCAAGACAAAATTGGGGTTTTAGTTCTTCAATTTTCTCAAGTTACATCAAAATATACTATTCTAGGTACTTAGAAATGTTGGACTAGGGTAAATTACAAAAAAAGTGTAATTTGTTTTCCTATGGGTGAAAAGTACTAAAAATTCAACATATCATCTTGGCATGTTTATGAGGGAGATTTAAAATTTTAGAAGTGTTTTGGCACCATCCGGATAATTAAATACTTGACAATCCTATATTGTGTTGTAAGTGACCTAATTTGAGGTAGTGAAATGAAATATGGGTAAATTCCCTTATGGAAACTAATGCAAGTTTGTTATGGTTGATATAATGGCTTAAAGGGTATTCTAAATTACCTTTATTTCATTGATAAGTAGAGTCCAATGAAATCTATGATCAAAACACTTGAGAAGTAGGAAATTAACTCTTTTTAAAAATGTGGAGGGAAGCAAGAAAGTTAAAGTTATTTTCTTATCTTTTGATCATCCCGAGAGCTCATTGAATATTAAAGGAGCATTGTAAATGTTTGAGATAACATTCAAGATTCATTGAAGATGTGTAGGACCCAGAGTTTGTAAATTAATCATTTACACCAAAACCTCGAGGCATTAGTGAGTCTGCATACTCAAATCATAACATCCCACCACACTTCGTAAAGCATGACCTCGGGCTGGTTCGCACTCGCACTCCCATATGTATGGTTCCCGCTTCACCAATGTTTAGGTACCCCACAGGCTCTGCTACACAACCTAACCAACCGAGTGGGATTTGAACATGGGTGGTCGCTCTGATACTAAATATAATGAACCGTTACACCAAAACCTTGAGGCTTTAGTGAATCCACACACCTGGATCATAATAAAAACCCTATAAATATACTCTCTACCCCCATGATTAAATACAAACTCATGAGCATACCATTACCATGCCCATTCTTTCCTAGATCTCCATCCCAAGTCCTTGAGCCCAATATAGCCCAAAATATTCACATCTCACACTATAATACCACCGGTTGAATCTTTCATGTATGGATCTCCTTACTTTGGGAGTAACTACATGCCCAAACCATACGTAAAAATACTCTTCATATTCATGAGATTAGCATTAGATTTCATTTGCATTTTTTTCATTTGATTTCATTTTCATTTTGTTTATTTCCTTGTGTATAGTGGGGAAGTATATATATATATATATATATGCAAAATCTTGTTAATTATTGTCTAAAACAACATTTATGTAAGTTCTTGGGGACATGAATATGTGTACACATGTTTTTCCTTTTGAATCTTTAAGAAATTTGAAACATTCAATTTAAATATTACTTTAACATTTTCACTTTTACAAAAACGGGTAGTTTTTGGATTGGTTATGTGTCGGGAGTTATTTCCCCTTGTGCTATGGTGTATTTGACATATACTTATTAATAATATTTAAAGTTATCAATTTTTTTGGGACCCTTAGAATATGTTTGAAAATTTATTCTTAATGTGCCAAGTTTTTATTGTTTTTAACATTTTGTTGCATTCGCTCAATGCTTATGTTATTAAAATACATGATAGTGTAATTACAGTAAAAGTTACAAATCCATTAAAAAGAAGGGGTTTTCAAGATAGATATTGGTGCAGATTGCTCAATGAAATTTTACCATAAGTTTATTGAAACAAACTACACACAATTAACACTGTATAAATTTTTATTCAATTTGATTCATACGGGATATTTTTAATTATGCAGAGATTACATATAAATATGTAAATGACATCC
This sequence comes from Taxus wallichiana var. yunnanensis, assembly GCA_018340775.1. Taxonomy (NCBI): domain Eukaryota; kingdom Viridiplantae; phylum Streptophyta; class Pinopsida; order Cupressales; family Taxaceae; genus Taxus; species Taxus wallichiana. The sequence goes on from CM031238.1 coordinate 301,425,786, forward strand.
TTCGTATGAGGATTCAAACCATATCACATATCAATTACCCAATCCCCACTTATCTCTCCAACATGATTCTCTCCACCTTTATTTTCTCACAACTCATGTACACCCAAATATAATAATAATATCTCACACTATTACAATATTATATTATCATATGGATAATATAATTCCACAAAGATTTATTTTGTTCACACTATGAACAAATATTTCCTAACATTCACCCCCTTAGTGTGAACATGGGTGAGTTCTGTCTAGTACCTTCTCATGTTCTACAATCCGATGGTTTTCAAAGAGTACCATCAACTCCAAGTGGTTTTCTATTGAATCTGTTAACCACTCTGTATGTGATTTTCAAAGAGATTCAGAAACTCCCAAATTGATTTTCTAGTGGACCACCAACCACTTTCATAGAAGCGTACACGTTTCCCCATCCATAATTTACAAAAGAGAACAAAATATAGACAAATATGTTCCTAACTATGAACAAGAATTATCCATTTGATATTTATTTACTACCACCCATGCTTTGAAAGTAAACATGCCATACAAAATTGAAAAAACATGGCCACCAAATCAGATTGTGGCCTTGTCGATGGTGCTCGACGACGAGAGGTTGCTAAAACGCTTCCTTCCTCCATTACCTCCACCTCCATGAGTGATGCTACTTAGTGTAAGTAGTCATCTTCATCCTCCTTCTGTTCAGGTTCTTCTTCTTATTTAGTGCTTTCTTCATCATCCGCATAGGCCTCGCCCATCTTGAGTTTACCTCGATAAAATATCTTTGCACGAATAAGACAAAAAGAAGACTGGTGCTCCTTTTTCTTGCAATAAAAGCATTCTAATTCTTTTTTTGTTTCTTAAAGAACTAGGATACTTTTTCTTTGTATAGAGGGCAGTTTCTTCCTCATTATCTTCTTTTGTTCTTTTCTCTTCATCTAGTAATGTAGAAATCGTAAATTCAAGTGAATGAGAAGGCATTTTACCAAGAGTAAAAACTACATTACTGTATTTTGGAGGTAAGCTATTTAAAAAAATAGCTTTTGCATCTTCATCATCTACCTGAGCACTTACTTATGTCAGTTATCTTAGAAGAGATCTAAGATCATTAATATGACTTGACATAGTTGCACCCTCATTCATTTTCAACTTGAATAACTGCAACTTAAGTGTAAATTTAGCATTCACAACCTTTGTAACATCCCCATTTTAAGACATTAGAACAAGGGAAAATTTTTATTTTTAATATAACGTTCTCTGTTCTAAATTATGTAATTCAAAACACACGACCAAGTTTTAATAATTGTTCTCTGTCCAATTAATGTAATTTAGATCACACAATTACTTTTAAAACCAATGTTCTCTGTTCACATATTTACAATATGGAACACACATTCAATGCCATTAAATCATATAACAGATACCATATGCTGTTGTAAATGACTCGAAGAACTACCGATCTCCCATTTTATGGATCGGAGTTTCAAAGATCTCTAATTTCATTTCTCGGCTACTTACCGATCCTTCATGTTAATCCATGCATTGTATACTAAGTATACCTGGTTCTCTACCAATTTCGAGTTATCGAAGTATTCCATTTAAGAGGCCTATCTCGAATATCTCATATCGATATTGATCTGAAATCCCGCTTCTTAAACTAGGTGATTAGGACAACGCAACCAGCAACTTGCATGTACTTTAGCCAAAGATTTTCACATGCTTTGCATGATCATATTGCTAGACGTTATACACATCAATGGAATACGTCCTTCACCTCACTTCGTCTGTTATCTAGAATGGTCTTTTTGACCTCTGTCAGTCCTCTCGTCCAAGGTTAAACTTTAACCCAAACTAGCAATATGAAAGAGTATAGGAAGACACTCACGGTGACTAAAGGTACGCAGACATACTTTGTCGACCCTAGATGACTGCATGTGTCTAGTTACCTTTAGTCTTCCTGAGTCACTCTGTATACACGGTCACATTCCTATCATCATCCAAGTAACTTGGTCCCAGCTTATGTAAACTTGATGATTCGATTCGGGAGGGCGTTGTAACATGTCAGCTGCAACATTGTGTCATCATGAAGGCCCCGCCTTCATGAAGACACCAGATTGCAGCTGGCATGTGCCAAGGTCCTACGGATTCCTCTCATCAAGGGATACACATCCAGCTAGAAGTGTGATTAGATTATAATCTTAAGTATTTTAAGAATAAGCTTCAGCAACCGTGCTGATCTTCTAACCTCACTGTTTGTTACAGTTGCATAGCTAAGAGAGACTTAAATTGTCTTAAGGCTTAATATGCCTTTACTCCTCCTTACCGAAGGATTGATTAATTTCATCTTAGTTCCTTAATTTAAGCTTTGGACTAACAGTCCACTACAACTTAACGTAGTAAGATCAACTTACTAAACTTAACCAAGTTTTATTCACAACTGAATTTAAATTCAGAATTCCATCTTATTAGATGCCATTTAAATGAGGCCTAATTCCAAATGAATGTATTCATTTATTCACTATAACCTTACTTCAATTAAGGTTTGTTACGAGGAGATATGATTCCTCATACCGAATATCCTCTGGATCAAACATCTCAAGGATATTAACGAAATCAGAATACAAGATTCAATTGTCTCTTTTATTTATATTCATTAGCTTATATACCATTTCTGAATATTGTTCATTTAAGAATTCATATTCACTTAACTCCTTTCAATGTCAATTTAAAATCCATATTAACCTAAGTATGAATTAATTGTACATTCCAACTTAAAAGTTGTATTCAAGTAAAGAATATATATTATGTCCTTTTAAAATCTATCAAACATCATTTGAATATATCCAAATTCAATGAATAAAATTTAAATTCTCAATCTTATTCAAACAGTTCCCAAGGCGGTACAATACATTAAAATAACACACCTTTCCTTTGTACTCAATCCTCAAGATTAAAATTTATACAATTTACAAGCCCATACAACCAGACTTCATTCATGCCAAACAACATTAACAACTCATAAAGAAGAAGAATACAACTTTCTCTTTTTCCATTTCCTCGTAGAAGAATAATAAATTCTTAGATACAATCCATCCTTAGCTAATCAGAAGAAGCATCAGAAAACAACATGTCTTCATTTTTACTCATGGAAATCATCTGCAAAATTTACTTACATGGGTCAGTTCATTGAACTGAGCATATTAAGCACTTATCATTAAAATGAGGTGCTCTTAATTAATTGTCTCAATAAAAGAACTCTGCTTTTATGAAACGTTAATAAATTGAGATGGACATCATCTACGAATTAAGTGCTGATAAGGATGAACAGCTTAACAACCCAATCCTCTAATTACCATCACAATCAGACAAAAAGATTTACTAACTTTCTCCCAAATAATTACTACAACCCGCAACACTTTATTCATATTTCCTTACTATTTTTATTCCAATAACGCAAGGGGGTTCATTCCATATTTAAAACAATTACTACCATAAGTAATTTCCTCTAAATAGTTCCAGATTAAAAACATCTGTAAGAGCTAATACACTTATGTATATAATGTTGTTCTAATGCAATTACTATCAATTCCATTCCCATATAATAGTTGAAATTTCAAGAAATGAATTTTAATTAAGAATTCAAACAGAACTACTTCCTTTAAATCGCTCATTTAATTTCAAACAATCAAATGCAGAAGAGAAAAGTAGTCATTCACCATGACAACACTGGTGTCATTTCTCGAATTCAACAAGCAACATAATACTTCTTTCAAATTAGAAAAGAAGGAAAAAAATAGTTAAATGCAGATGCTTACGCCTAAGGCAGTAAGAAATTCATTCAATATCAAATATAGAATTTCAACTGGATAAGAGAAGAAAATAATTATTACTTCCAATTACCCATCCAATATTCCCTTTCTTTTCATCACAACTGCACTGGATGATTTAAACAAGAAGTGATATCAATCAATGATAACAGCGAAAGAGAGAGAGCAAATAAAGTCAATAATCGAATGAAAGGAAGAAGAATCATATTACCTCTTCTCACTGCCTAGCCGAATATCAACTAGTTAGCACAGACCTGTTCCCATAAGATGATTTCTTCTAACAAGTCTATTTCAGTATATAAAACTTACTAACTACTATTCATGGACGCATGCCAGAGTTCATTTGCATCTGATTCCGCAAGTGTCAAAACAACTGAATCTTTCAATTAAATTCGTTTTCAATAATTATTCACCAAAACGAACATTTCCAGCTAGGTCTGAAACAAGCAAGAATGTACAGCTAACAACAAAATCATGATTTTTTTATCATAATAATAAATGGATTCGTTCTCCAAACACCAAATTAAGAACCCAGTTTCGATTCAGTTTTAATGCAAGCAGCAAAGAAGTTTAGACTTTGCATGTATGTATATATATATATATATATATATATATATATATATTCACCAAAAACAAACATTCCCAGCTAGGTCTGAAACAAGCAAGGATGAACAACCAGCTATATGACCAAAATATCACTGTATTAAATAAAGAACCCTTCTTTTCAACCGCAAGAACAAGATTTTACTCTAGTACGGTTCTAATCGAACACCATGATAAGGTTCAGATATACAGTTCCTTTATTTATATATATACATTTCAATGGATTCAAAGAAAGATAAACAATACACTCTACTCACTCACCAAATAACCAAGTTATTCCTTCTCAGTGTTTAAATTATTTATCCCCCAACAACCATTCACGGCCTTCAACCCACATGGAGATATTGAATCGTTTTTAATCAGCAAGGGTAAGACAATGGAATGAATTCGCTGTCCCTGGTGAAATCGTATTCTATGCAATGTAAAACAACTAGGATAATAACTCACACAAACAATTTCATCAAGCATTATCACAATTTTTCCCAAATCATTTACACGCACAGAACTCATAAAACAATATTCACATCGCTGGTACATTCATCAACTCAAACCCATAATGGGTAATAAAACCGAATACCCAATACAAAAAAAAACTCATACAACAAGGACAAATTTCATTTCATTTACTCTTTTTGCAAAGAAAATACCCAAATCGTATTCATCTCCAACAGACATCTCAACCCATAAATCACATTAATTGCATCAACATTTTCATTTTACAAAAACACCCAACATAAGAGTAGAGTTCTTTTAATGAAGACGCTTAAACAAGAGCAAAACGGTTTAAAGAGAAGAGCTCAACATGCCTGTAAAATTTCTCGTGGCTCTAAGAAAACCACGTCCACGCCCTTGGGAATTCTTCTTTTCCACGAGACAAACAACAAGGCTTTCCCAATAATCTCCTTACTTCCACAGGCTCAAAAATAGTCGTGGTTACTCCAAACAACAACAACAATGACCAGAATGGTTGCAGGTTCGAAAGAACCATAAAAGAAATGCAAAGCAAAACTCAAAACCCGAATGAACACGATTACCACAAAATTCCTCTTTCCCTTTCCAAGGCGAGCTGGTCACCAAGACCGTGATCAATAAAGGCATTGCATTTTCCTTAATTTCCACACCACCACCGACTCAGGTTTGGTGAGTTCCATTTTTAAATTTTTGCAAGTAATTTCCTTCTTAGCTACATTACTAGTTGGATATCTCCAACTTTCCATGTTCCCGCCAAACTTGGCATTTAAAACTTCAAGGACATCATTTAATGTCCTTTATTAAATTTCTAACCTTCCCTTCTTATCCGCTCATCAACATGTGTCCATAGGTCCCCTCCTTAGGTTAGCAATAGTTTAGGTTGTATTGTCCATAGTTAGGTTTTCCACCTAGGTCGCAAGTCATTAGGATTTGCCATAATTTTACATCCCATTTAATTTGAAATCCACATAGGGTAGTAGTTAGGTTATAGGCTAAAACATACTTATAGGTTAGAATTTAATCCCCATAGTATTTTACTTAATAGGTTCCAACAAGTTTTACTGACTGGCGTTCATAACTAGTATAATGCAGGACATTCCGTCCAACACACATATCTATACCATGTGCTCTTGTATTAAAATTATTTCTGCCTTACGCTCTCTGGCATTACTATGTGTATGTAGTTCAGAAATTGAACCTTTCCATTGGTAACATGGTGCCGAATAATTATACCTGTAACCAGGTTCTGTAAAATTTATAACGACCTTCAGTCTGGTTTCAGACTTCATTCCATATAGAAAGTAAATTGACAAAGCGATCACAAAGAAGGCCACAACATACCTTGGATCAATGGAATTGATTCAAGGTGTGTTGTCAATCAACAATAAGATTTCATCAAACATAAAAGCAAGTATGTTGTTTCACACTTGCAAAACTCAAGTTATAATGACCTTTGTCCCAAGTAAACAAGTTACAGTAAACAATGGTTCAGATCAGTAACACATCTTTTTAAGATTAAAAGATATATCTTAACATAATTATCCTCATTTTCACAGTTACAACATCACGAAAAGAGGTTATCATAGTAGCTTCTAAAAATAAAGACGTTACATCCCTCCATTCTTAAAGAATCATCGTCCCGATGATCAAATTAGCCAATTCATAGAGTTTTTAGGACAAAATTCAATTATCGTCCTTCCATTCATAAGTTCATACCAAAATTAGATTTAATCATTAAAACAGTGTTTTAAGATAACTGTAAAATAGACCAGTAATTGTCCATATTTGGTAGAATTATCATTTTTTTGAATTCAATTTCGATCGAACAAGTATGGAAAAGCAGATCTCATTTCTTCGAGATTTTCCCAAGTTGCACTTTCTTCGCTAAACTGGTCCCACTGGACCTTACATTGATTCACTTCGCGATTTCTTAAGTACAATTGGCGAGTTCCCAGCACTCGAATGGGCTTAACCACGATTATTCCTGGGTCTTGGACCTGCAAGGAATTCTAATTCAGCACATGTGATAAATCTGATACGTATTTCTTAAGCAAAGAAATATGAAAACATCATGCATTTGTGATAAAATAGGAGGTAATGCTAGACGATAAGCTACAGGGTTGATTATTTCAACAATTTCAAAAGGTCCCACATAACGAGGTGATAACTTGGCAGCCTTGCCAAAAGTTATAGAACTCTTTTTCGGCTTGACCCGAAGAAAGACCTTCTCACCAAGTTTATAATTCCTATCAACCCGCTTTAAGTCTACATAACTCTTTTGCCTATTGGTAGCCTCCTTTAAATGTTCCCGAATCATTTTAATTTGTTGTTCCATTTCCGTAAGGATTTCTGGCCCAATTACCTCTCTGTCCTCTACGTTGTCCTAGCTAACAGGGGTTCTGCATTTTCTTCCATACAATGCTTCAAAAGGCGCCATCTTTAAAGAGGCGTGGTATGTATTATTGTAGGCAAATTCAACCAGCGGAAGGTATTCCTCCCATTTATACTGTTGGTCCATGCAATACATTCTTAACATATCCTCTAAAACTTGATTGACTCTTTCAGTTTGTCCATCCATTTCCTGGATGATATGCAGAACTGAAGTTTAATTTAGTTCCCAAGGCCGCATTAAGCGTTTGCCAAAATCTTGATGTCATTCTCGGATCTCTGTCCGATATGATCAATTCGGGTATTCCATGCAATCTGAAAATTTCATGTACAAATCTTCTTGCTAACACTGGTGCATCATCTTTTAAATTACCAGCAATGAAGTGTGCCACTTTGGTTAGTTTGTCGACGACAACCAAGATGATATCATGTTTATTCCTTGACATAGGTAATCCTTGAACGAAATCCATAGTTATCACTTGCCATTTGTACTGCGGAATGTTGTGGGGATACAATAATCCGGCGGGATGCATATGTTCTGCCTTAACATGCTAACATTCCAAGCAAGCAGTGTCACAAACTTCGCCACATCCTTTTTCATTCCCTTCCGTAAATATTGTTACTTGAAATCAGCAAGCATTTTCGTAATGCCAGGTGTCCGTAAAAGGTGCATTATGAAATTCGATTAATAATTTCTTTCTTAAATCATTAGCCAAGGGTATATATACCCTATTTTCAAACCTTAGAATCCCTTCGTTATTAAAACCAAATCCTTTATACTTCACATCCTTTGGATCTCATAAAGAAGTGTTGTTTTAACTTGCTGAAAATAAGAGTCGATTCCATGACATCTTTCACCTCATCCTTAAACTAAGTTCTTAATGTTATAAGAGTAGAGATGTGCTTCCTACGACTCAGAGCATCTGCTACCCTATTTTCCTTGCCTTTGATGTAGCTTATATCAAAATCATACTGAGATAGAAATTCTAACCATCTTCGCTATCTTGCATTCAGGTTTGGTTGAGTAAAAATATACTTCAACCCCAGATGGTCGGTTTTTAGCTCAAAGGGCTTACCAAGAAGGTAATGCCTCCACATTTGAAGTGCATGAACAATGGCAGCGAGCTCTAGGTCATGTGGAGCATAATTTTGTTCATGTAACTTAAGCTTTCGCTTTCATAAGCTATGACATGGTCATTTTGTAACAGAATGCCTCCGAGACCCTCTCCAGACGCATCCATTATGACCGTAAAATCTCCATTTGGGTCAGGTACACAGTTAGAATAGGTGTTGTAGTTAACTGTTCCTTTAAAATTTTAAAGGCAGATTCACATTTTTCATTCCAAACAAATTTCTTATCTTTCTTTTGTAGTGAAGTGATTGGGGCAATAATTTTTGAAAAGTCCTTAACGAACTTTTTATAGTACCCTACCAGGCCCATGAAGCTTCTTACTTCATGCACGTTCTTAGGCGCATGCCACTCAGTTATAGCTGCAATCTTTGAAGGATCCACAGCTATCCCGTTCTTGCTTATAACATGCCCCAAATAATGCACCTCTGCATCATAAAAGGAACATTTAGACAATTTACCATACAACCTTCTCTTCCTCAAAACTTCCAGCACTATCCTTAAATGCTCTTGATGCTCTTTGACATTTTTGGAGTATATAAGAATGTCATCCAAGAAGACAAGTACGAATTTATCCAAATACTCTTGAAAAATATTGTTCATCAGATTCATGAAGGCGGCAGGTGCATTCGTCAACCCAAAAGGTAACACCGTGAATTCATAATGCCCGTACCTTGTTCTAAAAGCTATTTTATGAATATATTCTTCCTTTATTCTCAGCTGGTGATATCTAGATCGAAGATCTATTTTTGAATAGATTGATGCTCCACGCATCTGGTCGAATAGATCATCAATCCTAGGAAGTGGATATCGATTCTTAATGGCTGCCTTATTCAACATTCTGTAATCAATGCACAATCTAAGTGTGCCATCCTTCTTCTTTACAAAAATTACCGGTGCTCCCCATGGTGAGACGCTCGGTCTTATCAAGCCCTTTTGTCAAAATTTCTTGTAACTGAGCCTTAAGTTCCACCAACTCAAGGGTGGTCATTTGATATGGTGCCTTAGATATGGGTTCGGTTCCTGGCTTGATCTCTATTACAAAGTCAAACTCTTGTTTGGGCGGAAGACTTGGTAACTCCTCCGGAAATACATCACTGAAATCTCTTAATAATGGATACTTTTCCATGAAATCATTATCTTCCTCAGCATTTTCTATCATTCTTACGGCATACAAAGTGTAGCCTCTATTTTTAGCCCTTTTTAGTTGCATAGCTGTTAGTTTCCTAACTGCAACCTCACGCTTTACACCTTGAATGATGCTTTCTGCAGGTCATCAAAACAACAAATTTGTTTTTCATAACAGTCGACCTTTGCCTTATGTTCCGCCAACCAATTAACTCCTATAATTATATCATATGACCCTAAAGGAGTGACATACAGGTCAACTTCTATGGAGAAACTGGGCAAATCAAGAATTGCCCCAAAAAGGCACATATCGACTATATGGATAGCATTATTCCCATAATGCATTGTCCATGTCTTATCCATTCGTTCAACTTTCCTTTTTAATTTCATTGCTAGTTTAGTAGAGATAAAATATTCAGTAGCTCCAGTATCAAAAAGTATGACTACAGGTGTACCGAATAACTTACCTGGAACTTCTATGGGTGTGACTTGCTTTTCAGCTTATTTGTTAGCCACCGCAACATGTATCCTGTGCTGTTGATCGCGATCATCCTTCTTCAGAGGATAGTTACTTGCATAATGGTCCTTTCCACAATTGAAGCAGCCTCCGAAAGGCCCCTTCCTAGGCTTGAATTTACTGCTAGCTTTGAAGTTATCACTCTGGCTTCTATAGGACTTTTGTCCATTACCACTAATTTTTACAAAGCTGCTCCACACACTATTAACAGGTTTGTTCATTACTAATTTCTTATTGTTATCCACAACAATTTTGTTTTTCATACCAAACCTTTTCCAGGGTCCCTTTTTAGGTGCGAGAGATGAAGAAGAGTTGGGAATCTTCTTCCTAATCTCCTCCCTATGAGCAAAAATTGCTCTCAATTTCTGTTCTTGTCTTATTGCCTTTTCGACAACTCCTTCCATAGTGGTCGGACCGTGGACATCTACTTCACCACCAATGATGGGATTCAGTCCCATGATGAACTTTCGTATTCTGAACTTCTCGTTAGCTTGATACTGCGGTACATACTTAAGGAGTTTAGTAAACCCCTCCTAGTATTCTGTCACCGTCAGCCTACCTTGCGACCAGTTCTGAAATTCAGTCATTTTCCTATCAAAAAAGAGTTAAGGCAGCCATCGTTGCCTAAAATAACCTTTAAATTGATCCCAAGTTATGTTTGTTTCGACAATATTCAACTCAACCTTACGGTTGTCCCACCATGATGATGCTTCCTAAGAAAGTTGATATGCTCCCCATATTGCCTTGGTCTCCTCGGAGAAGTTTCTTATTATAAAGTACTTCTCCATTTCACTGAGCCAATTTTCAGCCCCGTCCCCAAGTGTTGTTCCATCAAACTTTGGAGGACTTATTCTCTTTATGTCATTTGTAAGTTCAACTGCTAATCTTTCCCTTTTATTTTCAGGATGATTAGGAGTGTTCGCATTACTATTATCAACACCCAGATTCCCTCCATTGGTGTTGTCCTTATGAGGTGGCTAATCATTTATATCAGCTTCTTCTTCCTCCTCATTTCCCATTCCTTGTTGTTCCAAAACAGTCAAACGATCTCTCGTATCTAGAAGGGTAGCAAGGATTTCATCTAGCTTTTGAGCGAAGAGTGCTTCTCCACCCTAGGTAGTGGGTTGTTCGCAAAGCATTTCCTCTTGTTCTAACCATTTTCTATTCAATAAGAAAATGTAAACCTTATTAAAGTGTGGACTCATTAGGTCCAAGAACTACAACCTTCAGCTCTGATACCAAGATGTAACATCCCCATTTTAAGACATTAGATCAAGGGAATTTTTATATATATAACATTCTCTGTTCTGAATTATGTAATTCAAAACACACGACCAAGTTTTAATAATTGTTCTCTATCCAATTAATGTAATTTAGATCACACAATTACTTTTAAAACCAATGTTCTCTGTTCGCATATTAACAATATGGAACACACATTCAATGCCATTCAATCATATAACAGATACCATATGTCTTATATGTGTAAATGACTCGAAGAACTAATGATCTCCCATTTTATTGCTCGATTTTCAACGATCTCTAATTTCATGACTCGGCTACTTATCAATCCTTCATGTTAATCCATGCATTGTATACTAAGTATACCTGGTTCTCTACCAATTTCGGTTATCGAAGTATTCCATTTAAGAGGCCTATCTAAATATCTGTTACCGATATTCATTTGAAATCTTGCTTCTTAAACTAGGTGATTAGGACAACGCAACCAAAGAACTTGCGGTACTTTGGCCAAAGATTTTCACATGCTTTGCATGATCATATTCCTAGACGTTATACACATCAATGGAATACGTCCTTCACCTCACTTCGTTTGTTATCTAGAATGGTCTTTTCTGACCTCTGTCAGTCCTCTCATCTAAGGTTAAACTTTAACCCAAACTAGCAATATGAAAGAGTATAGGAAGACACTCACGGTGACTAAAGGTACGCAGACATACTTTGTCGACCCTAGACGACTGCATGTGTCTAGTTACCTTTAGTCTTCCTGAGTCACTCCGTATACACGGTCACATTCCTATCATCATCCAAGTAACTTGGTCCCAGCTTATGTAAACTTGATGATTCGATTCGGGAGGGCGTTGTAACATGTCAGCTGCAACATTGTGTCGTCATGAAGGCCCCGCCTTCATGAAGACACCAGATTGCAGCTAGCGTGTGCCAAGGTCCTATGGAATCCTCTCATCAAGGGATACACATCCAGCTAGAAGTGTGATTAGATTATAATCTTAAGTATTTTAAGAATAAGCTTCAACAACCATGTTGATCTTCTAACCTCACTGTTCGTTACAGTTGCATAGCTAAGAGAGACTTAAATTGTCTTAAAGCTTAATATGCCTTTACTCCTCCTTACTGAAGGATTGCTTAATTTCATCTTAGTTCCTTAATTTAAGCTTCGGACTAACAGTCCACTACAACTTAACGTAGTAAGATCAACTTACTAAACTTAACCAAGTTTTATTCGCAACTGAATTTAAATTCAGAATTCCATCTTATTAGACGTCATTTAAATGAGGCCTAATTCCAAATGAATGTATTCATTTATTCACTATAACCTTACTTCAGTTAAGGTTTGTTATGAGGAGATATGATTCCTCATACCGAATATCCTCTGGATCAAACATCTCAAGGATATTAACGAAATCAGAATACAAGATTCAATTGTCTCTTTTATTTATATTCATTAGCTTATATACCAGTTCCGAATATCATTCATTTAAGAATTCATATTCACTTAACTCCTTTCAATGTCAATTTAAAATCCATATTAACCTAAGTATGAATTAATTGTACATTCCAACTTAAAAGTTGTATTCAAGTAAAGAATAGATATTATGTCCTTTTAAAATCTATCAACCATCATTTGAATATATCCAAATTCAATGAATAAAATTTATATTCTCAATCTTATTCAAACAGTTCCAAGGCGGTACAGCCATTAAAATAACACACCTTTCCTTTGTACTCAATCCTCAAGATTAAAATTTATAAAATTTACAAGCCCATACAACCAGACTTCATTCATGCCAAACAACATTAACAACTCATAAAGAAGAACAATACAACTTTCTCTTTTTCCATTTCCTCGTAGAAGAATAATAAATTCTCAGATACGATCCATCCTTAGCTAATCAAAAGAAGCATAAGAAAACAACATGTCTTCATTTTTACTCATGGAAACCATCTGCAAAATTTACTTGCACGGTCAGTTCATCGAACTGAGCATATTAAGCACTTGTCATTAAAATGAGGTGCTCTTAATTAACTGTCTCAATAAAAGAACTCTGCTTTTATGAAACGTTAATAAATTGAGATGGACATCATCTATGAATTAAGTGCTGATAAGGATGAACAACTTAACAACCCAATCCTCTAATTACCATCACAATCAGACAAAAAGATTTACTAACTTTCTCCCAAATAATTACTACAACCCGCAACACTTTATTCATATTTCCTTACTGTTTTTATTCCAATAACGCAAGGGGGTTCATTCCATATTTAAAACAATTACTACCAGAAGTAATTTCCTCTAAATAGTTCCAGATTAAAAACATCTGTAAGAGCTAATACACTTATGTATATAATGTTGTTCTAATGCAATTACTATCAATTCCATTCCCATATAATAGTTGAAATTTCAAGAAATGAATTTTAATTAAGAATTCAAACAGAACTACTTCCCTTTACTCATTTAATTTCAAACAATCAAATGCAGAAGAGAAAAGTAGTCATTCACCATGACAACACTGGTGTCATTTCTCAGAATTCAACAAGCAGCATAATACTTCTTTCAAATCAGAAAAGAAGGAAAAAAACAATTAAATGCAGATGCTTACGTCTTTTTGCAAAGAAAATACCCAAATCGTATTCATCTCCAACAGACATCTTAACCCATAAATCACATTAATTTCATCAACATTTTCATTTTATGAAAACACCCAACATAAGAGCAGAATTATTTTAATGAAGACGCTTAAACAAGAGCAAAACGGTTTAAAGAGAAGAGCTCAACATGCTTGTAAAATTTCTCGTGGCTTGAAGAAAACCGCATCCATGCCCTTGGGAATTCTTCTTTTCCACGGCGACAAAACAACAAGGCTTTCCCAACAATCTCCTTACTTCCACAGGCTCAAAAATAGCCGTGGTTACTCCAAACAATAGCAACAATGACCAGAATGGTTGCAGGTTTGAAAGAACCATAAAAGAAATGCAGAGCAAAACTCAAAACCCGAATGAACACGATTACCACAAAATTCCTCTTTCCCCTTTCCAAGGCGAGCTGGTCACCAAGACCGAGATCAATAAATGCATTGAATGCATTGCTTTTTCCTTAATTTCCACGCCACCACCGACTCAGGTTTGGCGAGTTCCATTTTTAAATTTTTGCAAGTAATTTCCTTCTTAGCTACATTGCTAGTTGGATATCTCCAACTTTCCATGTTCCCGCCAAACTTGGCGTTTAAAACTTCAAGGACATCATTTAATGTCCTTTATTAAATTTCTAACCTTCCCTTCTTATCCGCTCATCAACATGTGTCCATAGGTCCCCTCCTTAGGTTAGCAATAGTTTAGGTTGTATTGTCCATAGTTAGGTTTTCCACCTAGGTCGCAAGTCATTAGGATTTGCCATAATTTTACATCCCATTTAATTTAAAATCCACATAGGGTAGTAGTTAGGTTATAGGCTAAAACATAGTTATAGGTTAGAATTTAATCCCCATAGTATTTTACTTAACAGATTCCAACAAGTTTTACCGACTGGCGTTCATAACTAGTATAATGCAGGACGTTCCGTCCAACACGCATATCTATACCCTGTGCTCTTGTATTAAAACTCTTTCGCCTTACGCTCTCTGGCGTTACTATGTGTATGTAGTTCAAAAATTGAACCTTTCCATTGGCAACATGGTGCCGAATAATTATACCTGTAACCAGGTTCTAGAAAATTTATAACGACCTTCAGTTTGGTTTCAGACTTCATTCCATATAGAAAGTAAATTGACAAAGCGATCACAAAGAAGGCCACAACATACCTTGGATCAATGGAATTGATTCAAGGTGTGTTGTCAATCAACAATAAGAGTTCATCAAACATAAAAGCAAGTCTGTTGTTTCACACTTGCAAAACACAAGTTATAATGACCTCTGTCCCAAGTAAACAAGTTACAGTAAACAAGGGTTCAGATCGCAACATATCTTTTTAAGATTAAAAGATATATCTTAACATAATTATCCTCATTTCGATAGCTACAAAATCACGAAAAGAGGTTATCATAAGTAGCTTCTAAAAATAAAGACGTTACAACCTTTGCACCAAATTTCATTAACTAAGCAAATCCCATATGTCTTTAGAATTTTTTTCTAAGTCTACATAATGCAACTCAGTGTCAGATAAAGCAAGCCCAATAATGGATTTTGCTTTATCATCCCTGGTTTTCCACTCCAGTAATTTTGTTGCATCTGTTGGTTCAACTTCTTTTCCATTTACAATTCCCCAGAGATTTTTGTTCATTAGTTGCATTTGTATTTTCACCTTCCATGTGTGAAAATTTAAATCATTGAATTTATCTAATGGGATTTCCATTATGGGTGTCGAACTCATTGAAAATGCACCCTTACAATAATCTTTATTTAAAAGCTGAAAGTAAAATTTTCTAAAATATTTGCAAAAAATGGAAAAAATAAAAAAATGGTCTCGACAATGAAAAGCATAGGATCAATGCGTATAACTCAAAAAAACACACGTTACCAGCTGAAACTTATGGCACTTACAAGTTCTAACTCCAACATCTTTCCGGACCCTTTCCAAAAATGGAAATACATTTTTCCATCCTTGTGTTTTTTTTTCCGATATGTCCAAAAATGGAAAAAATAGATAGATAAGGGTTACCTCTATTGTAACACCGATTTAGAAGGCGGAGACAAATGTGGATTCACCCTAGAGAGGTGACACCGTTTCAAGCAGAGACATGTATCTAATACTAGTCGAAACACTCAATGCATGTCGACATCTAAACGTGATGTAGTGCCAAATGCATCTGGGACTGTATGTTACTCCACAACAGAAAGAGATGGCTTTTCAATGATCTATGCAACAATATAACAGAATGCTCAAGGCGCCATACGTGGATACAATAACAAGATCTTAAATCTGCCACGTTGATCAACAACTCGAAATAAAAAACACATCCTCTAACAATCCGAGTAACCAAAAATTTCCAGATTCATTTGCTCACATGATAACTCGCTGCTTCCATACGGATCTGCCATGCTCTGATACCAATGATAGATATTGGTGCAGATTGCTCAATGAAATTTTACCATAAGCTTATTGAAACAAACTACACACAATTAACATCGTACAAATTTTTATTCAATTTGATTCATATGAGATATTTTTCATTATGAAGAGATTACATATGAATAGGTAAATGACATCCTTAGTATAAGGATTCAAACCATATCACATATCAATTACCCAATCCCCACTTATCTCTCCAACATGATTCTCTCCACCTTTATTTTCTCATAGCTATCTAATAGTGAGTTGTTCCCACAACTCACGTATACCCAAATATAATAATAATATCTCACACTATTATAATATTATAGTATCATATGGATAATATAATTCCACAAACATTATTAATGTTCACACTATGAACAAATATTTCCTAACATTTTAGGTGAGCAATTATTAAAGAAAATTTTATACTCAAAAACATTGCAAGGTGGTAATGATTAATTTTTTATCCACCTTACCAAGTTAATTCTATTATTTATAATGTTGGTGCAAAACCACCTAGTTTGTCATGTTTTGTGGTTATCAAATTCAAAAACTACATTAACCTAACATGGGATGCCAAGTAACCTCCACATGTCCCTATCTCTACAAATTTTCCCAAAGAAACACAAGTGAATTCCCCTTAAAATGGTGTGGCCTCTGATTATCCACAAAACATGATGGCTAACATTATAATACATAATTATTAACATTATGAGTATTGAATAACAAGGGCTTACTATCCAATCTCTCTTCAAATTACATTGCCTCAAGGATTTTTGCATCATATCCCATTTCTCCTTAGATTGGTTCACAAAAATGACACATATTCCCCATGCAACTAATTAAAAGAAAGAAGAGAATCACCTAGCTATTCCCTCCAATAGTTTCCCCATAGTTTAGATTATCCTCCAATAATCCCTTTTTCATCACCCCTCTTTCCCCGCAATATTTCACTTCAATTCATAAACTTTAACTTCTTCAATGACCCACTATTGACATATCCATTACAACACTCGTGTGTGATTGCTAGTTTATATAAAATGAGTTGATGATGAAATTGATAAAAGTTTAGGAAATCAATCTAGTGCTCACATTATACAAGTTACTCGTATTTATTATGTTGTAAATAACACTTACTAGGTTGTTGTGTTACCTAGGTAAGTGGTTAATTTGTTACACCCGTATATTTGTTAAATGGGTTATTTGTTATAGTCTTCCTATTTAGTAGGAAGATATTATGTTGTTGTAATGGATATATAATAGCCAAATGCTTTAAGTGATATATACAAAGATTATTTTATGTGTGCTAATTTAATCTACCAAAATAAAAACATGTTTCTTTGAGAAGAAGAAATCTAGAATAGATGGTGATTTTATTATATCTTGTTTTCACTATTACATTTAACTTTCTATACTTTTTTAATATACAATGGAATAGCCAGTAAATCTACACATACGATGAAATTTTTCTAAAGCTTAGCCAATAGAAATATGCTTATCAAATATGATTTTCCAAGATATTATAAAATTTCCTAGGATTCATTCCTAAAATTATCCCCGACCGCTAACATATAAAATGTATTCTTCAATTAGGTGGCAAGACTTTGTTGTTTACCACAAATTATAGTATCCCATAGTGACACTAATTGTTTAGGACACTTCTAGAAAGCCTTGTGGAAGAATTTAGGAACCATGTTGAAATATAGCTCATTATATCACTTGTAAATGGATGGAAAAATAGAGTTCATGTATAAAAACTTGGTCAACATGAGCACTAGGAAGAATGCCTTTCTATATCATTTACATAAATACCCCATAAGGATTCCTAGAGTTAGAGAGAATTGAGGTTGGAAGTATAATCTCATAGATAGAGGATTACATAGAATATATGTATGACATCTAGGAAGATGTGTGTATGAGGCTAGAACTAAGTAGTTAATAATACAAAGAGTGTGCCAAAAGTAGGCATATATAAAAGGAATTTGAGTTATGGGACAAAGTGTTAGAAAACTTGAACAAAATGAGGAATATATAATAAACAAAAATGGAATATGTGGAGAGCACACACTTATAATGGGGGTGGGCGCGAATCAATATTATACAATATTTTACTTATTTAAAACTTTAACATCCACAACAACAAAAATCATACAAGATCAAACAATTATGAAACATAAGATTTATGTGGAAACCCTTTCGGGAGAAAACCACAAAGAAAAGACCGCTTGGATCTACTATCCAAATCCAGCCCCAAAATATCTCAATATAAATTTGTAGGCACCAACCTACTGAGACACCAATCCCCAATGTCAAGCACCAACTCAACTAGTTCATGAGCACCAAATCATTGGAAACATCAACCCCCAATGTCGAGCACCAACTCACTCAAGAAATCCCTAATGCCGAGCACCAATTCAACCAATTCGTGAGCACCAAGTCATTGGAGACATCAATCCCCAATTTGTGAGGCATTGACGCCAACAATACAAACTTCTACCTTATATAGTTTCTTCTTCAACCTGATGATGATAATCAAATCATACTTCTCTTCTTTTTGTTCTCTTTTCAGCAATCTTACAATCTCTACTTGTTCCACTCATACTTTTTCATGCTTCACTTACTTATCATAGACACTACATACTTTTTTTTACTCACTCCCGCACTCTCACTTAGAATATTACACTTAATGATTTCTTCATTATGTCGTTGCTTCACTTGTTCTCGGACTCATAACTCACTCCATACTTCACTTATCAATTTTCCATAGACTACTCAGTCATTTGCCTCTACACACTTGCATGCCTTAGCACACTTGGTCTAATCACTTTATGCTTCACTCACTTGTTGGTTTCTTTTATCGCATTTCACATACTCTTACCTTTTGAGCTCTGCCATTGTTGTTTCCTTCTTCCTTCCTCTTCACAAGTCTTCTTGATCTGTTTCCATTATTCACTCCTCTCTTATTCTCATAGCAATTCATTGTCTCTCCTCACCTACGCATTCTCTCACACCATACCATGTGCACAACCTTTCGTGTTTCCTCCTCCTCTAATTCACCATTTTCTCTACTCAGACACACCTTGCTCACTCTTCCTTCCTCTTAAGCAACTTGCTATTTCCTTCATTCAAGTGTGCTTCTCTTATTTTATACATGTTTATGCCTCTTAAACATTTGACACAAAGACTAGATGTAGGTCAGCCCATGAATTGAATATAAGCACCAACAAAGTTAGCCATAGTTTGAATATCAATGTAAGAAATATATTGATGTGAAAATAGAGGAGGTTGGCTTGCATTCTCTAAGATCATAAACCCATTTTCAATGCCTTTGAATAGTCTCCTACATGATCCAATGAGTCGACATTGATTAGTATCATTTGGCATTTCGCACACCACTCAACATGTAGCCTAAAGTCCATACTTTACTTGCAGTCCCCATGATCAAGAATATTCACTTAACCTAGTCATATATTTTCTCAAACATGTATCAATACGTCCCTAGATCATTCATACAACTAACTCCAAACTTCCTTCTACTATAAATGAACTAATTAAACTATCATCTCCTGGACATCATACTTCTAGCTCCAGACGTCAAACATTGTAAGCGAGCTCGTGACCGAGATCTAGACCAAGCATATTATTGAGCTTAAGACCATTGATAATTCTATCTCCGAACAACCAACGCCTCGAGCAAGATCTAGACCTTTTACACTTTGAGATCTGGATGATCAACATTGTAATTGAGCTCCGTAAGAGCACCTTCTAGGTGAGCTCCGAATGAGCTACACCGTAAACTTTGGGTGATAGATATTGTAAAAAACATGCTCCGTACCATTTAGCAAAAACCTTTGACAACAATGACAATAGATTTCTTCCAAAAATTATTCTATTGCTAGCTCTTTCAACTTCCCTTTGACATCAATGACAAGTATTCCAACAAGATGATTAGGCCGGGTTAGGTATTGCACAAACTTTCTACAAATTCCTATGAGATTGAGTTTCCCAAAGGAGTAGATATATCACTTATTTTCAATATAGTTAATTAATACTAGTACCATAAGGGACAAGATGGAAATGATGTGGATATACCCTTACTTGATTAGAGGGATCGGGTACCACAAAAAGAGTGAGAATAAATATAGTTTATTTTGGAATCTAGGTTATAAAGAAGATGTGCAAAAAGTAGTATAATGAATACCTAGTCAAATGGAGAAATCGTGAAGCTAATTAGTCACGTTGAGCTTGGTCACTATGAATATTCTCTTCAAGATTTCAAGTGAGAAAGACCTCGTTACTTTTCTTACTTGGGGATTATTATGCAAGAGTATCTTAGGTAAATAATCAATCCCGTATCAAACCAAAAAGAAGCCAAATATTTAAATAAAGACCAGTTTTGAAGAGCATGAGACCACATGCGAAGGTTGAAATTTGAAAATTTTGATAGAAAATGCCACACAAGGATAAAATATAAGGAATGAGGAGCACGTGAAACTTTCATAGATAGAATATGATATGATCAATACACCTAACAAGGGCACATATTAATAGAACACATGATAATATATAGAATATGATAGGATCAATACACCTAACAAGGGCACATATTAAGAGGGGAATGACTACATGAGCAACATTCTAGATTAATCATTCAAGGTAAAAGTCTTTTAAGATCTATTATGATAGTGTACATTAACTTACCTAAAAATTTCATAAATATGTGGCGAAAAATGGTCGATTGATAGAACCTTCAAAAAAACCTTGTAATATCCCACAAATGAAATTTTTCAAAAATATCGAGAAGGATTTGAAGTTCACATCTGATCCCAAGGAGGGAAATGTGGGATATAATAAAATGCAAAATCTATATGTAAAGGAGCCATAGAAGAAAAGGAAAATACGGTTGTCAAATAAGAAAATAGAGCCTTGGGTCCCATCATTGTAAGATTGGAGGAGGTGTTATAGATTGGTCATATTAGTCTAGTATAGTATATTGTAACTATTATATGATAGTAACTTAATCCACTTTTATTACTCTATTTACATTTGTTTGTGTGAATAAGTATAGCTTGTGTGACTAAATTTTTCTTCATTGAGAACCTCGAACTTGGTTGCACCAATTATGTATGAGACACATTATTTGGAACACATGGATTATAGACACACTTTATTATAGCATATTGGGTAACATATTTTGATCCATATTTTTATCATAACATATTGATTGGCACACATTTTTATCTATATCATGATCATGACATAATTTTTGTTATATATCTTGCCCATAATACATTGGTTAACATATTTTTATTTACACCATTCTTATAATACATTTCTCATTATATAATTTTCTCTTAACACAAATGGTTGACATATATTCCAAATTA
Source organism: Taxus wallichiana var. yunnanensis (assembly GCA_018340775.1). NCBI lineage: Eukaryota > Viridiplantae > Streptophyta > Pinopsida > Cupressales > Taxaceae > Taxus > Taxus wallichiana. Next base: position 301,447,537 of record CM031238.1, read on the forward strand.
TATCATAAACTCAACCTATTTATTGACACATAATTTCATTCCACACACAACTAATAACTACTAACTGTTGATGTAATTTTATCACATGCTTCAAAAGAAGGTTATAAATTAATCCTACTTGTTTTAGAACCCCTATTTGAAATAGTATTCAAGGTATGGAATACTCTAGGATGTTGTTGGTGAAATAATTTGTCGTAACTTGAAAATTGTTGGTTTCTCGCTAACAACCACGGCTGTTTGAGCCCATCCTTCTTATGTATGGGGAGGCTCCCATTATTGAATGTAAATTATTTAAATCTATGGGGTGTTCTCTGTGGTCGGGATCACATAGGAATACTCCACTAAACATGTGGAAAAGTGCTTGTACAAGGTACAAGAGAGGAATTTGTAGTGAGGAAAGGTAAAGGGGAGTTAGGGAAATAAGGAGAGAGAGGGTTATTTTTTTAGTAGGCTTGCATAATTAAGATACGATATGAGTAGGTCCACGTTCAATTAGAAGAACACAACAATGTGAATAACAATAAAATTAACAAATCATAAACACATAATTCCACCGACTCATTTATCGAGTTTCATACACCTTTCTTGGTTTTATAAGATTATCATGTATATAAAGTTAGAAAGAAAAGAGAGAGTATAGGAACATAAGTGAAGGAATAGAAGAATTACAACTTTTATTGCTTGATGTAGTAGTTGTAATCTCAACAACATACATTTAATCAACAATTTACAACTCCTTGGAATGGAGAAGCCATTAGAATTTCTAGAATTATAATTGTCTATTCATCTACCCCCACATTACTTTTCACTTATCTTCATCACTTATGACCTTTCACATTCCTAGGAGGCGAGTCTTTTTCTTATTAGTGAAAAAGGACTTTTACAATGTTGAATTGAGGGTCACTTAAGTGAATTTGACAAAATAGGGAAAAAGTGCATTCTTAATGAGAAATTAGAATATATATAAAGAGAGAGAGAGAGAGAGAGAGAGAGAGAATAAGGAAGAGAGATAGAGAGAGAAGGGTTGACCAAACTAATGAAGATGAAGCTTTGTCTGATGGAGAACTTGTTGATTTGAAGCATGGTGATCATAATTTCCTCCTTCTGCAAGATGTGTGAACAATCCATACTACTGAATGAGTATTTAGAAACACTATTATGAGGCATTACAATGTGATCATGGGATGACTGTGGGCATCACGTGTGAGGGTTCTTTCATGATATCACAAAGTGAGTGAGGATCACTTTCTTGATTTTTAAGCTTTCACAACCGACCCTAGTGATCACAAGAGACAACTCCATGATGCTCAAACCTTTGGATGTATGTCCTTCATTTACTGAAATAGGCCTTCATCATGCGGGTGAAAGGATTACTCATGAATGAAATTCTGTCATCTATCCATCCACTGAGACAAAATAAGGTGATTGTGATGTACTTATACCTTGAGGCATGATCACACTTTGTAAGGTTTGAATGAGTGTTTAAGAACACTTTGCCCAATGAATGACATCAAGTGGAATTGAGATGGTTTCTCATTTTGCATACATTTTGCTCCATATGAGGATCATCCTCTTACCTTTCTTGGATCCAAAATCTCCTTGAATGAGATCAACTCATACACCTCCTGCTCACATGTTTCTCATGGGAATGGATGATTTCTTGATTCTTCACACATAATGGTCTTGGATGCCTTGGACTAGCTCTTCCTGACTTATTCCTTGAAGAAGATTTGAATATAATGGTAGAGTTAAGATGTGGTGATCATTACCTCACTCCTTGAGTCTCACACTTCACCTATGAACATGATGACCTCTTCACCACTCACTTTCTTGACCATGAGTGGAAACATCCCTATGGTTTTTAGACATTATTTTGCTTGATTACTCCTCATGGAGATAGGATTTCTCTTCCTGATAGTGAGATTGATCCCTAAATGGTACTTAAAGGAGTGAATGAGAATGAGTTCCATGTTTTTGTCCTCCACACTACACTAAAATATTGTAAATTCCACCTCCTCTGTCTTGCAAGATGCGAGCTCATTATTGAGCATGGATCAAGTGTTTAGAAACACTTCTCAAGGTATGCATTACTTGAGATGACCTCCTTCCTCACTCATAGTGAGCTTCTCACATCATGATCATGATGATCATCCTCTTGGTGAATTAAACTTGAATGAATCTCTTGATGTTTCAAATCATTTTCAGACCCCACAATGTTCCTAGTTTCTCCCACTACCCAAGTGATTGTCTTTCACACCCACAGTGACTCACTTTGATTCGTTTCTCATCATAATCTGATTCATATGATGATATTCACCTTTGGGGAGAGGATTAGTGACAATGATGTCTCCTTCATGATGGAAACATGCTTAGGATGACTCTCTTATATCACAATTGGAATGAGTTAGCTCCTTTCATCAAACTGTGTTGTGTAGAGATCTCCCAAAATGATGCTTTAAAAGCCTACAGGTGTTTTTCTTACCTTGTTCGGGCCACGATATAACTTCCTAACCTTGTGATTATGGAAATAATCAGTGATATAATAAAATGGGAGTCTCTATAGCTTTTTGGGCTCAATTATAGGACATACTATTTTTAGCAGATCCTATCCATGATCAATTATTTTTAGAAATTTTGCACTTTGTTATGACTTCCTGATGTTTCTGCCTATTTAGGGAACCATGAATGCTAATAATTCACCTCTTTTGACAACTTACTATTCTTATACATGCCCCACCATGAAAACATTCTATTTTTACTACCTGCACTACAAGTTTCGGATTACAACGAAAATAGTCTTGAAATTTAGGGTTTTATTTCAAGATTCCTTACTCCAATTTTCTGAAAATTCCTTCATCTGGATGAGTGGGGAAACAAATTTTTAAACAGAGAGTGAATAATACTTGAGAAAAAATCAGTCCTCCAAATCTTTTAAAATTAGCAACCCCATCATGAAAGAAATGGTTCTAATAAAACTAGATTTTTTAGGATCATTCACTCCAAGTTTTAGAGCTTTCCACCGCCGATATTCAGAAAATAAAAAATTATTCAAGGAGGGAAGGATGTTTAGAGGAAAAATTAATCCTCAATAATTCTAAAAATCAGCTACTTCATTGTGTAAAAATTGGCCCACATGAAATAAGAATTTTTATGGTCATTTGCTCCAATTTTTAGGTGATTTCACCCACCGATTTTCAGGAAACAAAGAAGGATATTTTTGTCCTTTCTCTGCTATGGCATGGCAAACATTAATGGAGGTTAGAAGGTGTGGTAGTATAAATTTCACCAAAATGACTAACTATGTGAAAAAATGATCTCAAACTATGTTTTATTGTACTTTTGAATTTCCATGCTAACCACACTTTGATTTTGGGTTGGAGCGAGGTTTGTGTGTGGTTAAGATCTGATTCAAAATGGATAATGGGGATAATGGGGACAATGGGGCAACAAAAGTGTGGCCATGGTGAAGGATGTACATAAGTGAAAGAAGGGGGTCTAAGTTGGATGAGAGAAAGGAATAGAAAATCATCTCATGGAGCCGGAGAGGTCACATAGAATTCTAAGGGTTGATTTTGACCATAAGACACATTTTTATTTTCCCTATGTCCCCTTGGGGACATGGGGGGACATCAGGACACAAAAGTGTGCCTATGGGAGGAGGATGAGGGACCACTTGTGTCCCTCATGCCCATTTTGTCCCGGGGAAAAACGAGACAACAGGGGACAACAAAGTACACCTATGGGAGGATGAGGGTGAATTTTTGTGTCCCTTATGTCCCCCGCATCTCCAAAGGGACAATAAGGACATGAAGAGCTCAAAAGTGTGCCTTTCCATTAATGGAAGCTAGATTTTACACTAGCCACCCAAAAATTGTTTGAAAACTTACTTCTTTCACCCCGAGCCTTAGGATGGTGTTTTGGGGTGAAATTTTACATTAATTTAACTTTTAAACACATTATAAGATCAATGGATTTGATTTAAAACCTTGAATCTACCTCGAAACTCAATTTTTTCCCTTTTTATTTGGAATGAAGGCAGGTAGCTGTACTATTTGAAATGTTTGAAGAAACCATCAAACCTCAAATAAGAATTAATGTTCCCTCCATGTAGATAATTCTTTAATATTTCTGGTGCCTACTTGTTTTCCTCATAATTCCTTATGGAGCTCATGGAATCAGCCAAAGAAGTTAAGGTTTACTATTTAACTACTCATTTTTTTAGCCTAAAAACCCGTTGTTGAGCAAATTATCCCTAAATGAACAAAAATTTCCTAAATCTTCCTAGATTGTTTCCAAAACTTCAAGTATCCTTAACACCACATATGGATGTTTAAGATATCTTTTAACTCTCCCAAAGGATGCACATAGGCTCAAAATTATCATTTAATTAGCCTTTCTAATTTTCCAAGAAAACTAGTCTTTCACTGCACTTCACTGAATGAACTCATGAACCATTTTACACATTTTTACACATTGAAACATGTTCACCTAATGCATTAGAACCATCTCCAAGGCTTGAATGATGATGGCACAAGGAGCAAAGTTGGCCAAGAGGTGGATTTTGGAGGATTATAAGGCGTAATTTCACATTGTGGCTTAGTTTTCATGCTTCATTTTAAAAAACTTTTAGGCTATCCATTTTGCATGAAAAAGATGTATAGCTCGAATGGTAACTATGTGGACAAATGTTATCGGAGTGAGGAATCGATAAATTTTGGAAAACTCACCTATTGAAACCTTGATTTACTCTAACCTACCGATATTCACAAGCATTCCGATCTTAACTAAGTGATTTGGGACTTCATAAGAAACTCAAGGGAGAGAAGGGTAGGGAAGAAAATAAAATAGACTCTGTTTCAATCACTAAGCACAAAAATACTCGATTTTCACTAAACCACACACACAAACCAAGGAATACAATAACTATTTTTATCTCGATACTTTAGAATTCTCAAGAAATCAGCTATAAGAAACAAAACACAAGGAATCACAATTATGTGTAATATAAGTAAATAATTGAATTTCACTCACAAATTTTATATCGAGGTTAACTAGCATAACAATTGTTTAATCTAACTAGATTCCTCATAGAGAAATAAAATAATTCTCATTTTCTAACATCTCTAAATCACCAATTGTGTAAGATTACAAAGCACAAATACATATCCAAGTGAAATAAACATCAATTAATGAAATTGAGACTAGTAAAGATAAATCTCTTACCCCGCAAATTAAATAAACATTCGAATTGAAAATTCTACTAAATAAATAAAAGGGATTTTTGTCTAGGCATCAAAATCAACAATTGAAATTTTTTAAACAACTCACAAAACCATGTGGAGCTCCACAATTACATTTTAATATTGATTAATTATTATCTAGATGATTTTACAATTAAGTTTTAAGGTATATATAGATATATGTGACGTAGACACATACTTTGGATGCTTTTGAAACCCTTAGAAAATAAAATAAAATATAATAACTAAAGTAGGAAATCTAAAAAATAAATTAAAGCTAAACAAAGTTAGAAAATTTATTATGATAACATCTCATAATTTACAATGAATTGCCCATTTATAGGAATTTTGTTTTAAATCGGTGCATATTTTGAATCATCACAATTGGTGGTGATGTTGTTGTGAATAAAATCTTAAAATATGAGCAAACTACCACTTTGAATTTGACTTGGCCAATTGCATCTTTAAGGAGTTGCATGTTCTCCATGGTTCTGAGTAGGTTTGTAAATTTAGTAGTCATTATTAGTGACAATGTAATTAGGGTTTTGCATGACTCATCACTCTTGTTTATAAATTGAATGAAATCAAACAACGTTCCCCTAAAAATAGCTTGATGTTTTTTATCTTTTCAAGATTCACTGACATGCTAAGGATGAAATCATACATCCATGTGTTTCTTGATTGCCTCAAACTTGTTAATCGTTGATTGAAATTTTCCTTGAATTGAGTAAAAATATATCAAATTTCTCAACCGAATGTACCTACCCAACTTGAACTAGAAGTTGATTTAACCCCACTTTTACAAATAGAAAAATAATATTGTAGTGGAACAAGTCCAAATGTTTGCATGAAATTGCCAAAGAAAAATAATATATTTAAAGATTAATTTTGTTCGTATATAGCTTGGTCTTTATGGTTATGATGTCATCTATGCTCATAATATGTACATTAGGTAACATATTGTTTTTGACAATTTCATAAATAACTTCTATCTTGGATTTCATTTCGATAACCTTATCTTGATTTTCATGTCAATAACCTCCTTTTTCAAATCACAAGTTTTTCTTCAACAATACTTTCCTTGTCCTCGCAGAGGAAATGTCCTTGAATTTAGTAAACAAGTCTTTCAAAGCTACTTTTACATCATTTTGAAGAGTAGGAGGTTAAAATATTTGAATTTTTGTTGAACTATCCTCATCTATTTCCTCTTTCATATCTCCTTTATCCATCTTAAGGGAGGCTTCCATAAGTTAAATGGATCAATGGATAGATCTCCTTCTATTTTTATTTTCTTGGAGAGACCCATGATGTCCACGTATTTTCTTAAAACATCTCTTTTCCCTAAGCGCACACTTTTCTTTTAGTTTCCTTTTGTAACTTTTTCTATCTTTTATTATAGTGTAAAGAGACTTCTAGAGGCTGATATACAAGGGTTTATATCTCTTCATTATTTTTATTGCTTCCATTATTGTTTATATAACTCCACATGCTCTTGAGGGACTTCTAATATTTCTCCATCAATAGAGGCAATCATGATATCAAAGGTAGAAGAAGAAACAATATGATCAAGAATAGGTGAAGCTTGAATAGATTGGGTAGGTCTCAAAATGCATTGACCCATAAGAGGTGTGAAAGGGGGTGTTTTCCTTGGCCTAGCAATGGGATGACCCACTAAAACTAGTAGTGGCCCTCGAGGAAGTATAAATATTGAAATGAAGTGGGGGGCATATGTCGAGGAATTAAAAATAAGGTAAGGTCATGGATATGTTCGTCCCGCTTTTGATGTTATCGTCTCCATGAAAGAGGTGAGTTATTGAAAAACTATCTGTGGTGCAAGCAATCTAATGGTTGTTGATATGGTAGAAGATGATGGGGTGAAAGTGGAGAAGTGATGGAAGTATAAGAAGGTGAAGATGAAATAATTGGAAGAGTGAAAATGGGAGAGGAAGGAGATGGCATGGGAATAATGGGATAAATAGTGGGAGAAGAGGAATAAGATGAAATGACCATAGGAGAAATACCATCACTAACCATAGTAGAGGTAGGAGAAATGTAACTCATCATAGTAAATGAGAAATTGACACGAGATTTTGTAATTGAATTCTAGGAGGGGAGCTTGTAATGCTCTGACTAGTTGAGTTAATATAAAATTCTTGTTATTTTCCTTTACCTTTTTCAATAGGGAATTCTATTTCTCCAATTGTTGATCTCATGATTGGAAGTATTGAAATTGATGGAAAATATGCCATCTAAGACACTTGGCCAATTAATCTAATCTAAGTAGAGGCTAAAGTATCTCCTACTAATTTTGATACTTTTTTGTTGAGGAAGGGGGTGGAGGAACAGTCCCAATATACTCATTTGTAAATATTTACCTATACTAATAGGGGATCCTTGTGGTATATGGACTTAATCCTCTTTTGGGTCTTTTACCAACCCCATAGCTTTATTTTTCTCAACAATATCATCCACAATGGTTAGATTTATACAATATTTATTATTGGTAGTAGCAAAGTGAACATAGTTATGAGGGTACCTATAACATAAATTCTACAAGAACTGATTACCCTGCCCTAATAATCCCATCTTTTGTACAAACTCACCCCCATACTATCACAGGTGTATGATGCCTCGCAAAGTTCAAGATGGTAGGGAAATGGTAAATTTTATTTTTCCCATTGAAAAGGGGAGAAATTGATATGGTATTTGTGAAACCTATTTGCACCATCTCCCAATTCCATTCTCATAGTGTCATGATACTTTAATTGCATCTAGTCTTTTAGAAACTTTCCTTGGTAGCTTGTAGGAGGTTCCAAACATCCCTTACATTCTTATTAGGTAAACTCCTTATAATACCAATATGCTCCAATATTTTTTATATATTCTTGCAAAGCATGGAGAATTATCATCCTCTTAATTCCATGAATGGCATGATATACGAGTTGGATAAAATTTCCCACAAATCTCCTTGATGGTAGGTCCATGATTGTGATTATATAACCTTAAAAACACAACATGTACTATGGTTGTGGATGTGGGAAATCAATTAGAAAATGGAGCATTAGATGTAATGGAAGAACAAAATAGGTCCATCAACGAGGATAATATATTGAGTTTCCCTACTTGAGTTACATGATCCCATCATACCTTGATGTTGAACTATGGAAGCTCTTCAAAATTAGATTTTTATCTTTAATAATCATGTTTAATAAGGAGACCCATACCGATTAACATGGTAATTATTATTAGGTCCTTATAATCTATTTAACTAAACCATGGCCATTCTTACCCTTGACCTAAACAATGAAATGGGTAAGAGAATATTTTATCTATTTATAATTCTTTAAGGATCAATTTCCCAATACTTCAATTCTTCAAACACATCCCTTTGATCTATATGCTCTTTTACAATGTCATAATAATAAGACAAAATCGAAGGTCCATTATGTACATACCATGAAATTTTTCTCATGTTGCAAGGGAAATTACTAATTGAATGGATTTGTAAAAAAATTACCCATCTTACAGGGTGCATACAAAGTGAGAACATCTCTAGATAAGTCTTTAAAGGATAAAACCTCTAGTTTTGTAGCTATGTTATGAATTCTAGAGTCTCTAATAGAATGAATTTATTCATATTATATTTGGTTTACTTCTAAGATTGTTTTCTCTTTGTGAAATTTATCACAATCATTAATCTCCCATAATAACTCATTTTGATTCCTAATTTGATCTAGAAGATATTTTTAATACTAAATATTCGTAAGTTCTTGGATTGCACCAAAAGTAGAATCATTCTTCTCATGCACCATGAATTATTTAATTAACTGCCTATTCAATTCTCGCTTGAAATTTTTTAGTAATTTCTTTCGTGATAATGCCATCTCTTCAACAGCTCTCCATAAATCAAACAAGAAGTGTCTTGAATTTTCTTAACTTGAAATTTTGTAGAAAAAGGAATATTTTACATTTCTCTGAGCTAAATGTGATTATATTTCATTTTTTCTCATTCATTCCTATTTTGTGTGATTTAATCACATTAATCAACTTGAAACAACAATGGATTTTGAATTTAGTTACTCGAGTCTCGATTAAATGATTTATCCTATATTTTCCTATGAACGTCCAACTATCATTGTCGATTGTTGACACTTAGAAATCATTAGTTACCCCTTTGCGATTAATTAACATTTATGTTTTAGATCCCTCCTTATTGTGTATGGTTTATATGAAGGACATGTGGATTACTTATGTACTTTTTCATATGGAATATTCTTGCACTCACTCTCATGTCCACTAGTTAGACGAATCAATAACATGTGGTTTTAATTAGTGTTATAATCAACTTGGAGAGTTGGGAACTCTATTATATTGATATCTAATACATGGCCTGAATTGATGCAATATAAATAACATGTTCAATGGTGGATTTCAACACATGGCTCCCATTGGTTCCTTACACTACCTTGTTACATAGGTCCTCATTTAAATCAAGCTTGATATAGTGTCAAATGTTGATCAATGACACGTATTGATCATCGATGCATTGTTCAACCAGAGCCATGAAATCATGAATTTTGATGTATAAATATCTTTGTATAAGACTGATCAATGAAACTTGTTAAGCTTGATGTATTACACTCTTTTAAAACTTTTGAACCTTTAAACGTTATTTCCAAAGCTTGTCATTTTCTCGATTGATGATACTTGGATCGATTGATGCAACTTAAATTTCACACCGAATCTCACCCTCAAATTAAACTTGATGGCTTAATAATAATAAAAATCAAGGGATTTGAACATCAAGTGAAAAATTCAAAGTAAATCATAGCTTTTAGATAACATTCATCTTTTCCAATATTTTCCTCCGATTTATCTTACACACAATGAACACTACAACATACTTATAAAACAACTTTTCATAATTAAAACAATGAATCTATATTGTGAAAAGATTAAGATTTGAATCCTTATTTACATAAGCTAGATCATATGGTTTACTATGAAGAGAAGTGCAAGGGTAATGAAAGTTCTAATGGAAGTCAAGGCTTGATCTCATAACTCATTAAAAAGGGGGACACTATTTCATTTCTATAATGGGGAGTGTTGGCTACAACACTAACATTGATCAAGTCATGATGTCTTTTCAATTATGTTTATTTATGTTGGGTTTTTCATGTCATGTTGTGTCATGTCATGTCATAGGTCACAATGGATCCATTAGGTGTTGATTCATACATTATGGTCATACTACTCTATTGATCACTATTATGCTCTAAGTAATGTTTTGCTCTAAATTACTATGCATAGTCATGATATGCCTAACATTGCATTGATACCGATTACATTTTATTAAATTCTCATATCTAACACACATTCTTTATATTATCATGTTTAGTTAATATAACATATATGGTTCACATCCTTGATGTTATGGTTGTGTACTCTATACAAGTAATACTTTCTCTTTTGAGCTAATTAATCCGTTATAACTTTCCTCATCTTAAAAGTGGGGCATGTTGTAAAATTTTATAATAATTCCATACATATCATAGCCATGGTTCTTTAGTTGACATGGCATGATGACATTCACGCATTTGAAAAAAATATTACAGCTCTTTTCCACATATTGCAGCATTGCATATATGTCAAGAAAATATACAAATTTACTTCTAGTGTTCTCATGTGCTACATATTGAATTATATCATGCCCAAGTGCTACATATGACCATTAACATTCCTAAATGTTATAGATGGCTTATAATAGGATAAAAAACAACAAATGGGTGATAGTGATCTAAAAGTATAAAGTTAGTAAAAATAGTACTCATACACACCCCATCAATGGCATTAGCGAGAAACAAGTGTAACCATTTCATGCTTTGTAATTTTAATTCTTTCTTATTTACTAATTTATAAGCATCTTTTTTTATCATTAATACACATTTTGGCATGTTATATTTAGGTTTCACATTTATGGTGTAGAGGGCACACTTTCATATTATTACGTACGCTATACCCATTAAGATGTTATAATGTACTTGTTTCACATTATTTTAATATGATAATTTTATTATTATTTTAAAATGGGAAAAATCATAGTACCCAAAATTTTAACCTAAGAAAATTGGTAATAATCATTTGGTATTTATTCAATCATAATCCCATTTATACATTTATTGGCTTAATCAAAAGGCATCCCACTTGATTCTTTCGCTTAGATTCCACTAGGTCACCATGTTAATCTGAAAATTTAATATGAGAATTGCATGAATCAAATTTTAAAACTTATTCTTCATTCTTATTATTTCATAGGAAGTATTACACCCATTTATATAGGATAAGTTGTTCCTATATTTAAGGAGAAATAATCTCCATAAATATCTCCACACACAACTCCTAAAACAACTCCATGTTATTTTATGTGAGATTTTGTTTTCTCATAAAACTAATATTGTTAATGACTTGTTTACTCAACAACTCATAACAATATTTACTCACCCACTCATAATTACATTTACCATAATGTAATTAACTATTACAACACATATTATATTATCCTAGATAATATAATCACTCACATAATATTCTATGTTCACACTACAATATAAATATTCCTAACATTCACCCCCTTAGTGTGAACATGGGGCAAGAGCACCTGAAGACATGAGTATGACAGAGTTCCGCAATTGCTACTAGATCTTTTTTTCTAGATTTTGTTGTACATGATCACCTCTCTGACTCACAAGTTGATCATGATCACCTCTCTGCGTGAATCTATTCACCAACTGATTGTATTCCAATGAAGTACGACATTCAGAGGACCATACGACAGTTAGAGGATAGTACATAGAAGCTTCCTCCTACAAACAAAGTATTACAATCTTTCTTCTTCCACACCATATAGACATCTCGGAAATATTGTTAGAATCACATAGAAACACATCAGAAAAATTAACCACACATGCTAAATATAAATTGCCACCAAATCAATTTGTGGCCCCATCATTGGTGACTGACGAGAGGCCCTAAAATTCCTCCTTCCTCCAAAAAGTGAACTATTTACCATAAGAATTCCTCATCACTAGGACAAGAAAGTTCTTCATCTTTAGAGTATTCATCCCAATCAGTTTCTTCTTCAACCAAAAGAGCTTTTTGATCTATTTTGTCATCAAGTAGATCTTTTTCCCTCTTTTTACAGTTCAAGGCTACATGTCCCGATTCATCACAATAATAGCATTTCATTTTACCTTTAGAAGGGAAAGGTTTTGGTTTGAACTTTCCTTTCTTAGATGAAGTACTTGCTTTATTTTATACATACATTACTTCTTCATATTCTTCATAATTACTCTGATCAAGTAATGTGGAGATTACTCCTTCTAAGCTAATTGTTACCTTGCTTAAAGTAAACACAATATTTGAATAGCTTTTAGGCATACTATTTAGGAGTATTGCTTTAGCATCATCATCTTTTACTGACTCTTTAATTCCAACTAGTTGATTTAGCAAAGAGTGGAACTTACTTATATGATCTGCCATTTTTGAGTTCTCTTCCATTTTCAACTTGTACAAGCGTTGCTTCAGTGTAGTCTTTGTTGTTTCAGCTTCAGAACCAAATAATTTGTTAAGAGACTCCCAAATTTCTTTTGCAGATTTTGTGAAATCCACATGATGCAGATAGGCTTTTGATAAGCCCAGACCAATGGTACCCAAAGCTCTCTGATCTTTTTCATTCCATTTAGCTAGATCATTTGCAGTCATTGGTGGAATTGCATTAGCTTTAACTACATCCCATAAGTCCTTTTCTATTAAATGCAATTGCATCTGTAGTTGCCATGTATGGAAATCTTGTCCTTCAAACTTTTCAATCATATTTAATTTCTCCATTATTTTGTACAATACTGATAAAAAATACAGAATTGAATCAGGTACTTTAAAAATTTATATAGAATACCTTTGAACCTCCAAGCAAGCCAAGACTTTGTATTAATAATTCAACATTATTGGAAATTGGAGAAAACTTTCAGTAAAAAAATTAATGCGCTGAATTTGATATTTGCATAGTGAAATATATATATATCTTCAAAAATGCGCATTGGGTTCTACTGAAATTTATTTTGTAGTTTCTTGACAAACACATGGTTCAGCGTGCAAAATTATAGAAAACCCCAAATCAAAATGAAAACTACAAGCTATTATTTGAGATGGATTTGATCAAGAAAATACTGAAATTTCCCGCATCAAACCTACTCTGATACCAAATGAAAATTTAATATTATAATTGCATAAATCAAATTTGAAAACTTACTCTTCATTCTTATTATTTCATAGGAAGTATTACACCCATTTATATAGGAGAGGTTGTTCCTATATTTAAGGAGAGATAATCTCCATAAATATCTCCACACACAACTCCTAAAACAACTCCATGTTATTTTACGTGAGATTTTGTTTTCTCATAAAACTAATATTGTTAATGAGTTGTTTACTCAACAACTCATAACAATATTTACTCACCCACTCATAATTACATTTACCATAATGTAATTAACTATTACAACACATATTATATTATCCTAGATAATATAATCACTCACATAATATTCTATGTTCACACTACAATATAAATATTCCTAAAAGTAGAGGGCATACTTTCATAGTATTATGTACGCTATACCCATTAAGATGTTATAATTTAATTGTCTCACATTATTTTATCTGATAATTTTATTATTATTTCAAAATGGGGAAAATCATAGTACCCAAAATTTTAACTCCGAGACACTTGGTAATAATCATTTGGTATTTATTCAATCATAATCCCATTTATACATTTATTGGCTTAATCAAAAGGCATCTCACTCGATTCTTTCCTTTGATTCCACTAGGTCACCATGTTTTCTTTATCTTAACACTTCTAGAACCAATGCACCATATATATAACACATCTTCGAAATCTTATCTATTCACCTCGGGTTTTTATTAGGTTACAACCTAAAACTCCAATGAATCACCTAATAGAGGATAAAATTAGTAGATGTTTCTATTCAAGGATGATGATTTTATCTATTATACTTGTAATGATCATATTTTCAAATGCACATGTTAACCTAATCGTCTTGGGGTTGATTAAGTGGGAAATAATTCACACAAATTAGCTATAAAATCATATGCACCCTAACCTATTAGGGAAATATTTGGACATCTAGGGATTTCGCACTTAAGCACACTCTAAAAATGACTTTGTGCCCTAAGCATTGAAGCATCAATTCCTTTTAGCACTACAATAATATACAAATTTCAATGCAAGATACAAATTTGAATGCATCGTATTTACTACCCTAGATCACTCTTATGTGCCACAACCAGTATTTAAAGATCATTACCAAGTGTTGAAGGCCTTAGTAGGGTCTAGCCAAAAATAGTGTTTGTGTACTATTGATGCAAAATCACAAAGCACCCGGATGCGAGATCAAGCTTCTAGGTTGATCACTCTTGCATCCAGTGTGATTGCAGATAACATCAAACCTCTCTACAAGTGTGGGACTTGTAAAATGAGAGAGGAATCTCCAAAGAAGGCTGGTTCCTACTCCTAAACTACCTGCCACAAGCTATTCCAGTGTAGGCAAGCTAATCTAAACCTAATCTAACCATGCCAAGGCGAGAGAGAGAGAGAGAAAAGGGAAAAAACAACAAAAGCCTACACTAAAACGGTGATACACCAGAGAAGGAGAATGTTGAACATCTATCAAAACTGCCATGGGACAAGGAGAGGTGAGCAATGGGAAGGATGGACAGATGCATCACAGGCCCAAGGATAGATTTCACATAGAAAATGTCCCAAAACTCCATGAACATAGCTCCAGACCTGTAATGAACATTAGAACATGCACAAATACCTGCAATGAAGAGAGGCAAGAAGAGAACAAGCAAAAGAACGAGCAAGGATGGACAGATGCATCACAAAACACGTTTTTGTTGCTCCAGAAGTTTGCACAGAACATCATTTCAATAGTAAAAGGCAAAAATGCCATTACAGAGCAAGGGGAGGAGGTTCGAACTCCATTTTCCACCCTGGAGAAGAAAAAGAAGGGAGGGCAGAGCAGAAAAAATGAACAACTGTAATCTCTCCCTTTTGAAAGAAGCCCCTCTTTACAATATATAGGAAGAATGAGAGAGGGAAGAGAGAGGAAATTCGAATCTACCACAACCACTCCTGGGTCGCATTTAACTCATCTCATTATGGCGGTAGGTGAGAACCCCAGCGAACCCAAAAGTGGCGAACTGTATTTTGCATTTTTAAGAATTTGTTCTCACCCAATTATCCGAAAAGTCCAACCTTGCAAGAATCCGAGCTCCCAGTCAAAATTTATGGCCATCTGAATATCTGCGCCAGGGTCTGCCTCTATCAGCGCTCAAAATGTTGTGCCTCCTGAAGGTGCGCCATAGGCACATCCGTGTGTGTGTCGACATCCCTTTATGTGCGCCAAGGGCGCAGCTTTTTCCTTGTCAACACTATGTGTCGTGCACCATTTCCGTGCGCCAAGGGCGCATCCTTTACCCTGTCGACATCCATTTCTGTGCGTCACTTTCCTGCGCCTTGGCGCATACATTTTAGTGTCAACACTCATTGTCATGCGCCATTTCCGTGCGCCAAGGGCGCATCCTTTACCCTGTCGACATCCATTTCTGCGCCACTTTCCTACGCCTTGGCACATACATTTTAGTGTCAACACTCATTGTCATGTGCCATTTCCGTGCGCCAAGGGCGCATCCTTTACCTGTCGACATCCATTTCTGTGCACCACTTTCCTGCGCGCTTTTTGAATGTCGTGATTTGAGCTTCTTTGATTTCTATATTCTTCGTTGTCTCGTATTTACCTGTGGGGGAAATATATACAACATGTACATTGGTACACATTCACTATGAGGGAAAATTACATGGGTCTAAGGCGTCTTTAGAGTATTTCTATGAAGGCATCAAGGTGGTGGCACGACTCAAATTTGAACTAACCCCTTTTTAGGTCACAAGAGGGTAGCAAGGGTTTCAATATAAGAAGAATACATTTTGCGGGTATATGTGTGGGATCATCACATTTCATGTACATATCTTAGATTCGAGACACATGGGCATCACCTTCTGGATTTGAGCTATAGGTCATAATAGTAGAGGAAAAAAATTATCTCGCGTGAAGATGATATCATTGAGTGATTCTATGTAGCATGGGAGATTATATCCAAAGATCACTTTCATGTCCCCATAATTTACAAACAAATTTACAACACTCTACTTAATCTGTTCTCATAGTTTCCTATCATTACATCACATTGTCAGACCTCATAAAATAGTGCAATCTTCTAACCCTAACCCTTAGCACATGTATTCTACTTCTATAAGTATATCTTAATCAATTCTTATCATTACATGATTTAATCCTACTATTTTACTTGTATTTACCATTCTATATCATAAACATTAATAAAATTAGTAATAGCTTAATTATATTTAAATGTAATTTTATTACACCTTGTCATATAATATTTTCTTACATGTTTGTTATTTTTGTTCTATTTTATATAGCTTGAATTAATTAATTTTAAAAAAATCAAAAAATAAACTTCCATATTATGCTACTTGATGATCACATTCAAGTGGTAATGAAGGAAGCTTAGAAAGAACTCTTCAGACGCATCAAATTTGTAAAAGGCATTTAGATGAGTATTACTATAATATCAAAACTAGGGTTCAACCTAATTAAGATATATACTAATGTGTAAACTTACATAGAATCATAAATACGCCAATATATAATTATATACACTCAAATTTGGCAATTTATCCTTTGACACTATTAATATTGACATTACACACTTGTATGGACAAATGCACTCTCCTCACTCTTGCTTAACACACCCTGATAGCACTTCATGTATTTGTTTATCTTTGCACACCTCTTTATCAATATTTTATAAAACTTAATTACACAAAATACATATAGAAACATCCATTCTTAGGCCCATAAAGTTAAAATGTGTTTTTCTCTCTCCTATCTAAAATCACGAGTCTCGTTCGGTTGTGAAAATCTATATACCGACCCTATTATACAGGTTTTGGACCAACATGTTGCACATTAATTATTTCAATTCCATCACCTTCATGTGAACAAATACACCTCTTTGTTTATCCTTTCATGTCATAAAACCCTTCATAAGCATATATAAGCAAGTAAATCATACCTCATTTAAGAACATGACACTTTTTGAACTCCTCATGTAAAAGCTAGCACTAAATGCACTCAAAGCTCCCTAAATAGTGAAATAACTCATACACACCCATCAAGGCAACACCCTCCACTAGTCTAGTCTCCTTCCAAGTTTAGGAGTCTCCATTTTCATCATACAAGCAAGCAAAGTGACTCTTCCCAAGAATTTGAGCAAGTGTGAAACTCAAGCAAGGCATTTTCAAAGCATGGTTGTCAAATTCTGATTGCACTACAATATATATCACATGTTAGGAGAACAACATGTGGTTTCGAGCCTCTTCGGATTAGTGCATACGTTCGTGGTGTACAAGGGTGCCCATAACCCAACTTTGCTTTACAAAAACTCCTTGCCCGTAAGGGTAATATAGAGATTCATTCTAAAGGTGATCAAAGAATACCGACATACAACGACACATATTTCAATGTTGGTGAAGCATTCAAGAAGTTTCAAACCCATATTTCAAGCAGGTCCAAGACAATACAAAAGCATCGGGACCATACAAATGCTATTAACTGTAGTATATGTTTTTACCAAGCTCAATTTCATGTCACAATCTCACATATGAATCATTTCCAGTTCTAGATCTACATGTTCCTTTACTTAGACACCCTAGACTCCTTCATATCCACACTAAATCAGCATCGACCATACAAATGCTATTAACGTAGTATATATTTTTACTGTGCTCAATTTCATGTCACAATCGCACATATGAATCATTTCCAGCTTCTAGATCTATATGTTCCTTTACTTAGACACCCTAGACTCCTTCATATCCACACTAAATTAATGTTGGAAGTTAATTAAATCAGAATAATCACTTGTAACATTATTCATCATTTTTATGTATGTTAAATAAAACATTCTCAAAATAAAAAATAGTGATATCATTTGGTGAACCCGATAAGTGAATTAAACATCGTGCCTTAAACCCTAGTTGCATTAGGGTTTGTATCTACATTTTATCATCATATCCACATCTAATTTCTATATATTATCTACCATCATGGTTCATGCCAACGTTTCTCAAGTCTTATTGTATCATTTAATTTAATGACACCCAACATGTAGAGATTCTCTCACAAAACTAGTGCAAAAAGTCAAGATCCCTGACAATATGACACGTTCCCATGTGAATTCAATTTTGAGTCGTATTTCATCTCCTTTCATTAGCAATAATGAAATGTTCCATAAGGATATATTAGAGTTTATTTAAGCCTTACACTTTGCGCTTTTCAAGATAAATTATACTCGGATTACATCTCTCACAAATGAGATACAACATCTTAAGAATACTCCCAATGCACATATTAGTTCTCATTCTCTTCATCATGATATTTATAAGGCCAAAGATATGCAATGTGATATAAGTTTTATGTCTACATGTTCTCATACAAGTGAGGTTAAAGTCCTACATAGAGGCAACAATGTGTATGTTCCGTGAAATCAACCTCTCCGGTTTGACAAGAATGCTACACAACATGATATCCTATATGAGCTACTCGATGAGTGATTAATCACTTTTTTACCTACTCATTACTATCCATATTATCGGCCTCGAAGAATAAATGTCAACCATTTTGTAATTATCATGGAATTAATAGACATCATGATAATGATTGTTATGCTTTACAACGAAGAATCCAACAACTTGAGTATAAGGGATTTATTTCATTTGCTACATGACATTTTACTACACCTTCATCTCCAATTTGTAAATCTCAATGGATTCCTAAAGTTGATCCATCTATGTCTAGTGAACATAATGAAATATCTAATGCTGCAACTTCTGAAATAATACAAGAGCCACCTATTTAAGAAGTGGATAAGAATGAAATACCTCCTTCAAAAGCACCAATATTAGTTAAAGACTTACATCCTACTATTGTACAAACTACCATGAAATTATCACCAATCAAACATGACCAATTACACATGGCCTCAGAGCACATAGAGCATACAAAGGAAAATCTCAAGGCTAGCACCATATTACCAACACAAATCCATTTGAAAAAAGATGATAACTAGGTTGATGATTGGGATTATGATAACAACAATAATGAATAAATTGATATGCTAACCGATTCTTCTATGGATATATATCCTTCTCCACATCAGGCTATGATAGATTCTAATCCACCTATCAATATTGATTACAAAAATAATACGAATGGTTGTATACCTATTACTAGCACGACAACATCTATTGTAGATTATCAAAAAAATAAGTATCGATGACTTACTTGATGATTTGTGGATCTCTATAGGTATTGGAAACTATAGGATAAATCCTAATTATGTCTCTCAAATGGCCACTATATGAATCCTCCTCCAATACTCGGGGAATCCTACTTCTCCCCTCATCTACCAATGACACACTATGTTTATAGGTTCAACTTGCCTATTGAGGGAGTGGTTCCACAAACAAACCTCACTTTGCACACACATGTTAGAGGGAAACCTTGTTTCGCTTATTTGAATGAAATTCAAGTAGTGTAAATGATTAATGAACATACCTATGAGAATTCAGGAAGTTCTATTGTAGAAGTACATGCGAATAAGAGTATATAGCGTGATGGACCATGGATCGACGTGTCAGTCCATGTGGCATAAATGGAGATGGAAAAGCTGTTGTGAGGAACACTTAGTGAGATTGATGATTTGATTGTGAGTGACTGGAGATTTTGATTTTTTTCCAATGGAGATTTCGATGGGGGTATTGAGTGATCGGTTCCCAACCCAATTTTTGTGTGTGTGAAAATTGAGGATTTGGGTGTCCTGACACTTGAGGAAGAGTGTATATTACCACTTTACATTATACATGTTGTTTATTCCTTTGGTTTGATAGATTACATTTATTCTTTACACATATACATTCACGTGGTATATTGAGCATGATGCGGAACATACCCAAAGTGATACATGATGACAGGTATTGGCTTGACCTTTACCCGGATAGCTAACCTCTTACGTGAATCTACTTCGCATACTATATCCAAGTGTTATATTTCTATTATAGTTCCTTTCTTTCCTCATTATGCTTGGTTACATATATATTGTGTATTTGTTATCTTTTGGACTAATAGGACTAACACGTGTGTTATGTGCAACACTTACATTTATTGCTTCACTATATCTTTTATATCATATGCTATGTATTTTTATCACATTTGGATACACTTGCTTTTCATACATGCTTGCTAGTTTTGTGTGTGTATGATTGTTTGCTACTCTAATTGTGGCCTAAGGGCCTTGATTTTCTTGTGACACCATGGGTGTCCCATGTTTGTGGAATAATGCCTTGTGTGTGGTTGTGCATCTCTTATTTTATGGCCTAAGAGTCATGATTGTATGGAAACATCATGGGTGTCACATGTTTGCAGTAGTTATTCACCTTTTGTGCAACATTATTTGATATTTTTCACTTGTTTCTACATTGTATGCACTTATTTTCTATTGACACATGGTTTACTATTATTGTTATTATTGTTTTGATGCATTGACATTGTTATGGTTATCATGTTTCTTGTTGTTGTCGCTCTTGTTTTACGCCATGGTTGTTACGAATATCCAATGGTTAGTGCTCACATTAGAATACAATGTGTGTCTATTATATGTAAATGTAATATATGAGTTATAATATAATGAAAACTCATATAGATAGATGATATGGTATTATATTATTTAGAACAATATAATTACATGAGATTGAGTGAGTTTCAATAAGAACTCGCGTCGATTAGCATGAGAGAGATTTTTGGATGGTTATGAGTGATTGTGTGAGAGAATAATGAGATTAGTGGAGTATTGTGGGGATAGAGATAGTTTTCATTGATAAGACTTGATTCCATATTAATAGGATCAAACATTTGTATAAAAACTCCATCTCTATATGAATAATACATCTTGAATGAATTCTGAATGTATTGAATTTATTTTCATTATTGTCTTTATTTTATTATGTTATTAGTTTGTCAAATCAAACTAGAATTAACATCTGGTATCAAAACTTGGTGGTCAAACATGTGAACACTATGGAATTTTATTTTCTATGTATTACCTATGTGTAGTTCCAAAGAAGAGGCCCATGTGGTTTTGCTACATATCACTCGTGTTTTATTTATGATCAAACATATATTTGTGTGTAGTTCTATTCTTTCTATTTCACACATGCGTGTTATAAGTCCCGCTAGAATTTTTTCCGGTCAAAGTATCTACGTCTCATTAAGTGTGTAGATGTATGATTCATGGTGAAGAGGAGACGTTTTCAAATTTGGCATATGTAAGATGCAAATCTAATTACATGTGTATTAAATTCACCAATTTTATGCTAGATCTGAATTAAATTTGTTGATGTAATAAAAATTCAAATATTGTTTTTTATGTGGTTGCATAGATTTATATTGTGTGAGGACATATTGTAGTCAACACGACCAACATTGGATTTCTCTACATTTGGCCATAACACATCTACAACATCTTCTAGATCAACCTTTTACATCATCAAACTCCACCATAGATCCCCGCCTTACACAAACTTGGTAATCCCTGGGCAACATCCTCTATGTGTCGGCTTTGTAAATCCATGATGGAAAGTGTGACTCCTTCCTAAATGGAAACCCTAAACATGCATTTCAATGTCATTTAGCATTAAAATTTAAATATTAGGTCATATCTATTATATGTGTATATGTGTTGGTAATATCCTCTTTGAGAATCTCCTTTTTATTTAAATTAATTGTTCTATTTTATTATTATTCGTTAACATGTATAGTGTTATATTTTGATATTAAATCCATGCCTCCCAAAAATCACTTTTGAAGTTAAATTCAAAAATTGGACTCAAAATGATGAAGTTCTCTTCCTGCCCTAGTGTTTTTAAATCTTATGTTTTTGCTCGATGGGAATTTTCTCCATCTCAAATTTTGGCCCCTCATCTCCTTTTTTGTATCGTGGACATACCTAATTTCTAGTGGCCTGGTGGAGAAATTTGTGTTTTTCCAGCCTCTTTGTAAAAAATTCAAAAATTAAAAATGACCTCTTCCTCTCGTATATTTTCCAAGGAAAAGGGAAAAGTCAAATTTTATTCCACGTCAAAAAAATTGGCCCCATCATCCAAAAGTACATGGACATGCCTAATTAGAAGTGGGTCAAGAGAAATTTGTGTTTTTGAGACTTTTGGAAAAGTTAAAAAGTGACCCAAAACCCGATTAGGCTATAAAAGGGAAAAAGTCAAAGTTGAAGCCAACCAATTGAAAAGTCAAAGTGGGAGGGAATTTGGTTTTTAGCCAAATTCCCAAAAGTGAAGTAAAAGTTCTAGAATGCTCTACGAGCTCCAAAGGTCTCGGCCCCCATTTGAAAAGTCCAATCGAAAGTTAAAGCGGGGACAACGGAGAACTTTGAGTTTTTAGCCTTTTTCCAAAAAAGGTTAAAATGTTGAGAAAAGGGCCGTGACCCCATTTCCAATGAAAACATGCCACGTGCCTAAGTTAAAAAGTTAAAGCGGGGTGTGGGCCAATTTGTTCCAAATTTCCAAATCTCTAAAAAAATCACAAAACGCAAAGGGCTTTCCCATACCCACTCCATCTCTTCTACCCACGTGGATGGCCCATTTCAAAGTTATAAGAGAAAATCAAATGGTTTGTATTCAAACTGGAAAATCAAATGTAACGTTCGCGTTGCAAGATCTAGTTTTTAACCCGCCATGAGCGTTTTCTTCACAATGGAGGAATTTGAAGAGGCGTAAATGATTTGTAAAGTTGTAACCATTTTGGCATGAGATATAATGGCTCCTCAGAGCCATTCCAAGAGGTTGGCGATTGATTTCAAAAAGACCAGAGTGCTCTGTACCTGGAAAAGATAAAAAAATGCCATACTTCTTCTATTTTCCCTTCTCCTTAGATTTTCCTCTATTCTCAAAGCTCTGTACAAATTCTACTTTAGCTTCAATAATAAAAGAAGGAATTTTCACCTCTTTGATTGAGGGATTGATTGGTACCTTGTGACCAATGAATTTTATTTGGTCTTGTAGCTTCTCCTGTGGATTTATTTTTCTTCTAACTATAAATGCATGTAAATGAAATTTCTAATTAATGTGTGTGGGCATCTGATATTCTACTCACAACATTAGTTTTCTCCTACCTCCATTTCCACTCCCCTTCCCCTTTCCAAGAAAAAGTTTCTTCTCTAGTGAGACATTGCTAGCTTTGCCACAGGGTCAGTGGAGTGCCCTGTTGGATCTCTGGTCGAAAGGCCACCATTGAAATCCATCTTTTATGCATGCACCTACGGAAGCTGCACTTGTTCAAGTAGAGGGACTTAGATTCCCATAGCATTGGCTTGAAACCCACCAATTTTCCACAAGACAAATTTTCTCACTGCCAATAGTTTTTGGCGCCCACCATGTGGGGCAGATTTTGCAGCATCTACACCTAAAAATGACCTCAGGGTCATAAAATACAAAAAAAAAATTTCTAGAGGAAGAAAAGTTTCTAGAAATTGAATAATCACACAAACTACATGGATGTAAATCATGGCTATTTTGGAAATCCTCCTATTGAGAGACCTGATTTACTCTTTCACATCCAAGAAGACATTGCTTCTGATCTGAGAGAAGTTATTTGGCATAATAGATGAAGTGTCAATCATTACTTCATTGCCATAAGGATTCTGGACCTGGAAGAGGAACGTGTTGTCGAATTGGAAAGGCAGAGACAAATTCTAGCACCCCAAAGAAGAGCATAGATTTTCAAGCTGGTGGATAGAAGATTCACCCAGAAACAAAGACAAGGAGGACAAAATGATCCCATTTTTGAGGAACTTCAAAGGAGACAAGAGCTACTCGAATCCAGAGGCTTCCTTTTCAAGCAACTCACATTGGGAACTTGAGTGTTGTCAATCCTTTGGATGGTGAATTTTCATACATAAACGAGAACCTTGTAGACTTCACTGATGTGAAGACCAAGAAGAAGCTAGAGAAAGAGAAGCAAGACCCGATGAAGAAATAAGAGCTCAACTCGAAGAAATCGAGAGACTTCAAGCGAGGCGAGATGAGAAGCAAAGAGCATGAAGAAGCCTTACAACCTTAGAGGGTGGAAGATAGAAACAGACACAAAATGGGGGATCGGGATCGTGAGCGTGAACGAGATCATGAAGCCCATAGGCCTAATGTACCATGGGAGGAAACACCGGTCCACTTGGCTCTTGCTCAACCACTCCATGAGCTACCGAGAGGCTTCGAGAAAAAACTTCCCAAAATTCAGAGGGGATGGTTCTCAGCTCCCCGAAGAACATGTAGCAGCATTCATCACTGCTTGTGGAGTGTTGGGAGTTGAAAATGAAGATGTTTTAGTTAGGCTCTTTGTGGAGTCACTCCAAGAAAGAGTTGTTGAATGGTTCTACATGTTGCCCCCAAGATCTATCACATCTGGGAAGATATAAGAAGTGCATTTGAACATAGGTTCAAGAGCACAAAAGATTGTCAGGATCTTTGTCTAATTGGTTCAGATGAAGAAGGAGACCTCTGAATCAATGAGATATTTTGTAGCAAGGTATGATAGGTTGACAAGAAGGATCCCAGAAGATGTGGTACCCCCTCTAAAAACAACTTGAAAAGGTTCTTCATCAGTGCTTTTCCATCAAAAGTTGGTTTCTTCCTCAGAAGAGCCCAACCAAGAACATTGAGGGAAGTTCAAGACTTTGCAATTGAGATTGATGATGATCTAATTCTTTCTGGAAAAGTGAAAGGACCAAATGGGAAGAAAAAGGTCAGAGTTCAAATTTCAGTCACCACTTGATCCAATGTTCCAAAAAATGGCAAATGACCTAGTTGCTTTGAAGAAGCAGTTGTCACAAATCACAATGAGGAATGCTCCAAGGAGACCAAATCCTCCTGATAGACCAAGAATTTCTCCACCTCCTCATAGGCTTTCTCTTGAAGCACCACCAGTCAATGCCATCTGTGACAATAGGGAATCAGAAGAAGGAGCAGACATTGAGGAAACTGAAGAAGAAAGCATGGATGACTATGAAAACTATCTTGAAATTGAAGAGGTTGGCATGCACAATGGCCTGATTGAATACGTTGATGATGAGGAGGAAGGTGATGAAGAAGCTCCAAGTTTTTCATGTGTTATTTTCACTCATGCACAATCCAAGAATGGTGTTTCAGCCTCATCAATTATGCAACTGAGAGTAGGAAGAACAAAGAAGATAGCTCTTCAAAGCCTCCACTAAACAAGATCATCAACGTAGGGATCACCATTACCACCTTCCATGGAATCAGCTAGAGAGAAATCAGATTCACTAGTTGTCAAGGATCACACTTTTTGTGCCAAGTAAGTTATCTGATTCTTCTCCCAACTCAAAAGTTGTTAAGAGCAATTCTCTTCTAAATGTTGGTTCTGCAAGAACATCTAAATTTCAATCAAAGGCTACACCCCATCTCCTTCCAAGCCAATTGCTACATTTGAAAAGGAGAACCCAACACCAAAAGTAATGACATCTACCATTTAAGTCCTCATCCACTTTGGAACCTCTTCCTCATCTACCATAACTTCATTTGACTTTGTAGAGCATGCTAGCAAAACCAAAGTCTAGCTCTCTGAAAATTGAATACCTACAAACACATCCTGCCCAATTTGATAGATTCATCAAGGCAGTCTGGGGTGGTAACTCTACATCCCCAATCTCTAATTCTAAAGGCTTACTTCCCACACCATCCACACCATCTTCTCAAAACATGCTAGCCCTCAGTGCCTCCACCACCAACAAAGTTGAGCCTTTTTACCTGTCACTTCTCATCAAAGGTTTCCAGCTGGAAACAATTACATTATAGATTTTGGAGCCTCAGATAATGTGATGCCAACAAAAGTTGTAAATGCTCTTGGCCTCACTTTGACCCGGGTAAATGGCACATGCTACTCAATGGAATCCAAACAAGTTCCATTGGTAGGAAGGATTAAGGATGCTCAGGTTGCACTAGCTGATTACCCTAACAAGAAGATACTCTGACCATTTTGGTGGCAGACATCCCAACATCTTTTGGTATGTTGTTGAGTAGAAGTTTTTGCAGAGATCTAGGTGGAGAAATAAAAATGGATTGGTCATCTGCAACTATCCCAGTGAAAGGAGAAATGAAGAAGTTCTTTTGCCATCGAAAAATGAAGTTCACAGTAAGGAAGTATGATGATCCAAGAGCTGATATCCTTTTTCAAGATTGTGGGCTTGGAAATTACCTCCTTACATCATAGAAGGAAGAGGATTTTCCACTTCTCATGGAGGAAGAAGAAGACCGAATCTAGACAATGGAGTTTGATGGTAGTCATTCCAGAGCAGGTTCAGGAGCTGGTGTAGTATTATACTCTCCCTCCAATGAGGTATATCCTTTTGCCTACAAGCTGCAATTTGACAATACAAATAATACAACAGTATGAAGCATTACTCTTAGGCATGAATACAACAGAGGACATGGGAATCAAGAAGTTGAGATGCAAAGGTGATGCAGAGGTTGTGGTAAAGTAGGTCCGCCTAGCAATATCAGGTGAAAAACCCCAGACTCAGGCACTATAGAAATAGAGTGTGGGACTGCATTGAATCCTTTGATGCATTCTCCATTGAAGCTATCCCTAGGGAGTAGAATGAAAAGGTTGATTCTCTAGCAGTGTCAGCTTCCTTAGTGACACCTCATCCTTCTTTTGGCAAGGATAAAGTGACCATTGAGATGGTGTTCAGACCCAGTATACCAGACAATGCAAATCACTGCAGGTCTTCAATGATGACAATCAGATCCTAGCCTTCTTAGAAAAAAGGGATAACTTCAATAATATTTTCTTTGAAGGAAGTGAAAACCCACACCATGAATTAGTCCCCAAAGAAGAGAAGGAAGGAATTGAGGGAATTGATGAAGAGGGAGTAATCAAATGAAAAGAAACAAAATCCCCAAAGGCCTAGTTTCTTTGGAAGACCTCTTTGACAAACATGACAGGTTCATCCAAGAGAAAGAAAAATAGTCTTCTCGGTGTCCATCTGATTTTGATCAAGAAAACATTGGCACTTTAGAGAATCCAAGGATGGTTAACATTGGTAAATGTTGCTCACCAGAAGAGAAGAGAAAGTTTGTTGCTCTGCTAAAAAAAGTACTCAGATGTCCTGGCCTATTCCTATGATGAACTCAAATCTTTTCAGCCAAAGGAAATGCATCACTCCATTCCTTTGAAGCAAGGAGCTAAGCCCTTCAGGAAAAAACAAAGGCCCTACAATCCAAAGATTGTTGATGTTATCAAAGAAGAGGTGATAAAGATGCTCAATGCTAGAATCATCTTCCCCATCCACCATTCAACATGGGTGGCTAACATTATGCTAGTAAGGAAGAAGAATGGGGAAATAAGGATTTGTGTAGACTTTCAAAATCTGAATCAGGCATCTCTCAAGGAAAACTACCCTCTTCCAATCATGGATCATATTTTGCAAGCGATCACTTTGGATCTGAAATGCTCTCTTTGCTTGATGGATTCTCGGTACAACCAAATCAAGGTGGCAAGAAGAAGATTGCAACAAAACAGCCTTCACAACACCTTGGGGCACTTTTTCTACAAGCAAAAATGCCTTTTGGCTTGATCAATGTTGGAGCCACTTTCCAGAGAGCAATGGACTTGGCCTTCAAAGATTTGAAACATTGCATTGTCATTTACCTTGATGACCTCACGGTTTTTTCAAAGAGGAGGGAGATCATATCTGTCATTTGGAGCAAGTCCTTGCAAGGTGTAGGAAACATGGCATTTCTCTAAATCCAAAGAAGTGCATTTTTGGAGTCACAGAAGGTAAGTTGTTGGGACACATTGTGAAAAAACATGGAGCACACATTGATCTGAGAGGATCAAGCTATCAAGCACTAGCCTTACCAACCACAAGTAAGAAGGAGTTCATTCATTCTTTGGAAAGGTAAACTTCCTTCGTCATTTTGTGCTGAGTTTTCTGAACTGACTAAGCATATAACTTCCATGATGAAGCCTCAAGCAAGTTTCAAGTGGAATAAGGAAGGAAAAACAACATTTGAGGAGATCAAGAAATCCATTGCCAAAGCTCCAACTCTTGTATCTCCAGATTTCAACAAGGAGTTCATCATGTATTGTTATGCATCAGAACATACACTCTCTGTTGTCCTTGTTCAGAAAAATGATGAAGGTTTGGAAGCACCCATTGCTTTCATGAGTTGTCCTTTGAAAAATCATGAGCTAAAGTACAACCAATTGGAGAAACATGCCTACGTAGTGGTCAAAGCTGTTAAAATTTTAGATTCTACATTCTCAATTCCCATACAGTGGTGATGGTCCTGGAAGTGTAATCAAGTCCATTTTGACTCAACAAGATCTTGGGGCTAAGAGAGGAAGTTGGATTGCAAAGACCCAAGAGTATGACTTGGAGATTAGACCCTCTAATCTGGTAAGAGGAAATGGTTTGTGCAAGCTGATTGCTTGAAGATGAAGCTCTCAAGGCTCAGCAGGGAGAAAAATATGGTGTTTTCTCACCTATTCAGGAGACAGTCCACAAGCTCTTTGTCACCACTATTGATGAGTGGTATGCTGACATTGCTTACTACCTCACTTATGGAGAATTCCCTCCTCATCTTGATTACAAACAAAGAAGGACACTCAAGCTAAAGGTAGCCAAGTTTGTGATATAGAATCATGCACTTTACAAGAGAGGCCTAGATGGTTGTTTCCTTAGGTGTGTAGATAAGGAGCAAAAGGAAAAGTTGCTCAGGGCATATCATGATCAAGCTTGTGGTGGACATTTCTCAGCAATGGTCACCACATAAGATCCTCAGAGGGAGATATTATTAGCCCTCCATCTTTGCAGACACTCAAGATTGGGTTTCCAAATGCAAAGCATGCCAACAATTTGTTGGAAAGCCACAACTAGTTGCATTTCCACTCAGGCTGTGGTGATTGAAGAACCATTTCAGCAATGGGGGCTAGATTTTATTGGTGTTCTAAATCCTCATTCTAGTGCAGGGCATACTTATGTACTCACTCACTATAACTATTACTTCACTAAATGGGTGGAAGCCATCCCGACCAAACAAGCCGCTACTCTAAAACAATGTCTGCAACTTCATCAAGGAGAATATCATTGTTCGTTTTGGAATACCACATAAAATTGTTGTAGACAATGCCACCTATTTCTCTTCCAGGAGCTCACGGAGTTTTTGTTATGGCTTTGGAATCTCCTATCTCACTCTTTTGACTACTACCCACCCAGGGAAATGGGCAAGTTGAGTCAAGCAATAAGAACATTGTGACCATTGTTCGCAAGTTGGTAGATGAGAATCAAAGGAACCTACACAAGAAGTTATATGATGCATTGTGGGCCAATAGGATCACTCCTAAGAAGGCAATAGGTATGTCACCTTTCCAAATGTTTTATGGAGTTGAGGCAGAGATTCCCCTCACAATTGAGATGCCATCTCTCAAGTTGTTGCAAGAAATAGAAGATGGTCAATACAAAGACTCCATTGACAAGAGGATCCTCTTCCTGGAGAAGCTGGAAGAAAGTAGATGCCAAGTGGTGGATAGAATTAAGGAGCATCAGTTGAAAGTGAAGAAATTTTTTGACAAGAAGACCAAAGCAAGGAATTTCAAAGTTGGAGATTTTTTCCTGCTATGGGACAAGAGAAGAGAACCAAAGGGCAGCCATGGAAAGTTTGATTCATTGTGGCTGGGCCCATTCCAAATTCATGGAGCTTGTGGTGAGAATGTTTTTCTCCTCTCATACTTGGATGGAACATGCATTGGAATTTCCTCGAAGTGGGTAATACTTGAAACTGTATCATCAGTGAAAGCGGGTTGTCCCCACCTTGTATAATAGGTGATTTCATAGGCGTGTTTTTCCCTTTTCTGTTGTGTGGTTTTGTTTTAGTTTTGTTTGGTTTTGGTTTGGCTTGTGTGTTTCCTCCTTCTTCCATTCTTTCTTAGAATTGTACATGACTCTAGCAAGGCCCAATGGATAAGGCATTGGTCAACGTTATACGGTTTAAAAATTGAGATTCTGGATCCTCATACCATGTCTTTGTCATGCTCAGTCCATGCCATGTCCCCAAGCTAGAGCCAGTTGTTGTCTCCTGAAAATTGCTTTTGTTTTCCAAGTTAAATTCAAAATTTTGAGCTCTCTCCCTCTAAAATATTTAAGCCAAGTTGAAAGTTTGAAGAAATAGCAAAATCCGTGCCCTAGTGTTGTTTAAATCTCTGTTTTGCTCATTTTGAGAAATTCTCCATCTCTGATCTGTGCACGTAATATCCTCTTTACAATCTCCTTTTTTGATCAAAATTGTTCACTTGTTCTATGGCCTGGGTCATCAAATCATTGTTTTTCCTCCATGCCTCTGGCTCGTGAAGGAAATTCAAAAATTGGACTCAAAATGATGAAGTTCTCTTCCTCTGTATTTTTCCACAGTCGGGAATGATGGGCATTTTCTTCCCCATCAAATTTTGCCCCATCATCCACAAGTACGTGGACATACCTAATTAGAAGTGGGTCGGTGAAGAAATTTGTGTTTTTGAGCCTCTTTGTAAAAAAGGTGAAAAGTTAAAAAGTGACCCTGATCCCGATAAAGGTAAAAGTCTATAAAAGGGAAAAAGTCAAAGTTGAAGCCCGCCATTGAAAAGTCAAAGCGGGAGAGCGGGCCATCGGGGGACTTTTGGAAATTTAACCAAATTCCCAAAAGTGAAGTAAAATTTCTAGAATGCTCTCCACTAAGGTCTCTCCACCATTGAAAAGTCAAAGTTCGGGCCGTCGTTGAAAAGTCAAAGCGGGAGAGTGGAACAATGGAGAGAGAATTTGAGTTTTTAGCCTTTTTCCAAAAAAGGTTAAAATGTTGAGAAAAGGGCCGTGACCCCATTTCCAATGAAAATGTGCCACGTGCCTAAGTTGAAAATTCAAAGCGGGGGTGTGGGCCAATTTGTTCCAAATTGCCAAATCTCTAAAAAATCACAAAACAAAGGGCTTTCCCCGTACCCACTCCAATCTCTTTCTACCATGGATGACCCATTTCAAAGTTATAAGAGAAAATCAAATGGTCTATATTCAAACTGGAAAATCAAATGTAACGTTCGTGTTGCAAGATCTGGTTTTTAACCCGCCATGAGTGTTTTCTTCGCAATGGAGGAATTTGAAGAGGCGTAAATGATTTGTAAAGTTGTAACCATTTTGGCAAAGGATATAATGGCTCCTCGAGTCATTCAGGAGGTTGGTGATTGATTTCAAAAAGACCAGAGTGCTTTGTACCTGAAAAGATAGAAAATGCCATACTTCTTCTATTTTCCCTTCTCCTTAGATTTTCCTCTATTCTCAAAGCTCTATACAAATTCTGCTTTAGCTTCAATAATAAAAGAAGGAATTTTTGCCTCTTTGATTGAGGGATTGATTGGTACCTTGCGACCAATGAATTTCATTCGGTCTTGTAGCTTCTCCTGTGGATTTGTTTTTCTTCTAACTATAAATGCATGTAAATGGAATTTCTAATTAATGTGTGTGGGCATATGATATTCTACTCACAACATTAGTTTTCTCCTACCTCCATTTCCACTCCCCTTCCCCTTTCCAGACAAAAGTTTCTTCTCTAGCGAGACATTGCTAGCTTTGCCACAAGGTCAGTGGAGTGCCCCTGTTGGATCTCTGGTCGAAAGGCCACCATTGAAACCCATCTTTTATGCATGCACCTACGGAAGCTGCACCGTTCAAGTAGAGGGACTTAGATTCCCATAGCGTTGGCTTGAAACCCACCAATTTGTCCACAAGACAAATTTTCTCCAACATAAATCTAAATAGAAATAATTTTAACATGTCTATTATATAATTTGTCAATTTAAAATTTATTATGTGTTTTCCTATAAAGTATTTTCAAAATCATTGTTTAATATGTATTGAGTTTAATGTTGTAATTTTCTGGTTATATTCATTTTATTTGTGTCTTTACATCATAGTAGAGTTCGTAAAAATATGTGTCGTAATGTGTCTTCAAAAGATAAACATGTCAATTTTATAAAATAAGATCATTAGAATTATCAATGTGTCATTGTGAGTCATCATAACACAAAATTAATGAAAACTTGTCTTGTCATTTTGAGTTAAAAATGTCTAAAAATAAAAAAATTGCTTTACTGAGCGCATTTTCGGTGTTTGAATTGTAATCAATATGTTAGTGATCTTCAATTTCAAATTTTTTGAGTAACTAAAGAATAATCGGTTGGAGGATGGAGGTAACAGAGGAAGGAGGTCGATTAGTGACCTTTAAGCAATCGCTAGTGACAGGGGTTGCATAATGAAGTTGTGTCTTATTTTTTTAGTTGTGTGCTTATATTCGGTTTGTGTTGTAGTGAGAATAAGAACATATGATTCATTCATGTCCACACTTGTAATAAGTGAGAAAGTTCCGAATATAATCCATTGAGAGGTAAGATAGTGATGATAACTTATAGATTACTATAACATCATGACATATATGGTTGTTGGTTAACCAATGTAAAACCATCTTGTTTTTTTGCGGAGTTAATGGTAATCCGAGTGTAAAACTATCTTGGTAGTTTGTAGGATGGTGGTAAGCCAAGTGTAAAACCATCATGGTTATTTGTAGGTTGGTGGTTAGCCAAGTGAAAAACCATCATTTGAGTTTATTAGCAATACAAGATAACATTTTCCCCATGTTTGCACTCGGGGTAATGTTAGGGTTATACTATGGTTAGTGCTCACATTAGAATATAATATGTGTGATATTATATGTAAATGTAATATATGAGTTGTAATATAATGACAAATCATATAGATGGATATTATGGGATTATATCATTTGGAACAATATAATTACATGATATTGAGTGAGTTGTAAAAGGAACTCGTGTAAATTAGCATGGGAGATATTATTGGGTAGTTATTAGTGATTGTGTGAGAGAATAATGGGATTAGTGGAGATATTGTGAGGATATAGATATTTTTCATTGATAAGACTTGACTCCTGATTAATAAGGTCCAAAATTTGTATTAAAAACTCCATCTCTGCATGAATAATACATCCTAGATGAATTTTGAATGTATTGAATTTATTTTCATTATTGTGTTTAGTTTATTGTGTTCTTAGTTTATCAAATCAAACTAGAATTAATAATGGTTTCTACTACACACATCACCTTGCAAATAGAACTTCTTATTTTTGCCACCACATCAATAGTTCAAAGGTTATACACAGATTGTCAAAATCTCATACATGGGTATACATCTTTTCTTTTGAATCATGTGTTTGAATTCTTCTTCGCGCACACCTTAAAAGAGGGAGCAAACATCCAAGGATTATTCTACATTTCTAGAAAATGCATAAATATGTAGAGGTGGACAATATTGACTCGGGGTGGACTCGGACATATAAAGTCTATAAAATCCACACATGGTCATAAACATATATATTGATCAAGACCGTATCGATGGTTATAACCCTACTATATGGTTTTTCCTAAGGGGGCATTTTCTCCATATTTTTCAGCAGTTTCATATTTTTCACCATTGTCACGGTTTTCATATGGTTTTAGATTTAAATTGAATAATATTAGTACAAATTTAGGGGCATGAAATATCTCATTCTCTCTCTATCCACATTCTCAATTTCAATTTCGAAAAATGGGCATATTAGGGACATGGGTCTCCTTTCTCTAGTCATATTTCAACATGCATAAATTCTATTTAGTTTCTTTGAAGTTGTACAAAATGTGGAAAGATTGTGGGGGAAATTATTATCTTTTCTACTACATTTCCTAATTTACAAAATTGGTCTTATATTTGTATGTAACAATATGGTCCATGGGGTTATGAAAGGTATCAAAGAGGATAAGTTCTTCATAGGAAATCCTTCCTATCCTCTTCCAATTAAGAGGAAAATATCGAATTGTTGAATAACTTTGATACACAATATTCTTCTTTTTGGGTGCTTCATTTCCTTATTTTTTGTTTCTTCTCTTTGGCATTCATGTGTTGGTTTTGCACACCAAATGCATGAATGTCTTTGTACGCACCCAAAATTGCATGTGCTACATTGTCGAAAAATGGTTACAAAAGTCCCCAATGATGATTAATGTCCTTTCAAAAGATGTTCGAGTTCTTAAAACCATTCGCAGTGTATATTTATAGCCTAGACAACCTTTTTCAGCTTTTCCACGCTTCCTTCCAGCTTCCCACTTCATTATGTGCATGTTTTAGCCTTTAGTCCTAGGACTGCACTTGCCCAAGTAGGGCGGCAATCATGTGCATTTTTTCTAGAATCCTTCATGCATATTTTTGACACGCGACACTTCACTTAACTTCTAGGATGCGTTTGTGAACCAAATTGCCTAAAAATAGTCTTGATTGCTTAGTTTTCCTTCCCTCTTCTATTTTTAAATAGATTTAATTAGTTTGAACTACATCTTCACCCAATGATTTGGCACTCCAAGGTTGCCTTGTGCATGAAGGCACATCCCAACCAATTCCTATATATTCCATGCTTGTATTCAAGCAAAAGGCCTAAGAATTTTTGTGTATCTTGCATAGTATTATTGCCACAATCCTGTTAAGAATTGCATATCTAAGCTAAAATATCTTGTGTTGTCTCTCTTCTACTTGCATTATAACTAGATTGCCTTCAAGCTGCCATTGCTCAAGTGTCTTCTCTTGCTACTGTTCTTGCATTCCCAATTCCTTGGACTCATATGAACACACAGAGAAAGAAAGGAACAAACTAAGGGGACAGATACAGATACAACCAGATTTTCCAAAGCTCTTTCTTATCCAAGTGGAATTATTTGTTTGTTTGCTTCATTTGTTGAATTATCAATTCTGAATCATTCATTTCAAACACATATCAAATAGAGTAGTAAAATTGTTTGTTTCAATTGATTAAGCAATTACAAATAGAGTAAGTCATTAGAAAGTTTGCTCTTTGACATTACTAGGGAAGTAGTGGGGAACAATAGCTCTTCTAGGGTTATGATTTGTTCTCCACCTCTGAGGTAGGGTTTGAAGGGTTTTTGATTGAATTAGATTAGTTGTTTTAGATCTAGATTCACATACCTACTCAAGTAATTAGCTACAACTGGCTAATTATTTGTATTTAGTTTTGTTTATTAGATTAGAAGTATTGCTTAAAACCAGAAAAGATCAAAAACATTTACTTTTATTAGATTAGTTTGATTTCATTATTTTTTAAGATATACTATGAAAATACCAAAAACATAGATTAAATTTCCTTTGATAGTTAGCTTGTTTTATCAAATCAACTCATTTCATTCTCGCATGACCATCAATGGTCCATAATAAGAAAAGACGTTCGGTTGTGATCCATTGGTCCCACAACCCAATGAGCCAGAATTTTTGATTGACATTGATACAGTTTACGCTTGTTAGTTTACGCACACTGTTAGGCATTTCGAGAAGATTGAACAGTTAAACATGCTAAACATTGCAGCTAATCAAGCCTACGATTATTAGACTGCTCCTAGCAATAAGGTTTGATTACGCGCATGACCATACAAGGACCATAGCCTCCACGAGTTTTCGGTTGTGATCCCTAGGTCCCACAACCTAATAGGCCTATTGACCAATTGAACATCGACATTGGTTTACATGCATTGGTATTTAGATCATCACCACTTCCACCTGACATCATTACACAACTTTCATTATTGAACATAGCAACTGATCAAAGCTAAGACTTTCTAGACTAGACTGGAAAATCACCCATAGTCCATGTGGTTTCATTACACCTCTCGTTCTCACTTCCATGACCTTGTCTGGAAATCTATACGAGGCACCCACAGTCACTTTTCACGTGTTCCACAACCAGAGACAAAATCTCGGCAGAGCTTGATATTGACTGGAGTCTCTGAGCAACTATTATATCAGATCGATCCATCACACCACTTCAGCTTAGGAGAGCATTCTTTGCCTTAGACTCGCAGATCCCGATATTGTGTGTCGAAGATATAAGGTTGCCTCATTAGCTTGTCCATCATCACCACACATACACTCATTTCTATTCTACACTGACTGTCTCGACATGACCTCGGGAAGTCGGGTGCGAAGAAGGTCACGTGTTGATTTTATTTCGTACGATCTCCTCATCATGATTAGGGATTGATCACCCCCAATTCTCCATTAGAATTCAACAAATCTAGAATTTCGAGGCACAAGAATAGGATCACATTACCTTTATAAAAAAACAAGTGTATTCATTCCATGTTTTGCATCTCTTTTGGAATTTCTTGTTGCACATTTTCTTAAATTTGAGTTACAATTCAATTTCCTATCTTAGGAATTAACTACACTCTTTGTTACAAGTTTCATCTTGGAGCATGCCAACACCAACACAATGGGATACTACATAACAAAAGTACTACGAACAAAGACAAAGTGTGTCTACACACTCAAGTATATTTTCCTTTAAGCATGTAATTTTCAAATTCATACTCAAAGGGGGAAATGTGGACATTCAAATTTGGAAATCTATCCTTTGACATTGTTGATCTTGATATTGCACACTTATATGGAAAAATGCACTCCCTCACTTTTGTTTAGCACACCCTTATAGTACATCATGTATTTTCTTATCTTTGTACACATCTCTATTGTCATTTTCTAAAACCTAATTACGTAAAATATATCTAGAAACATCCATGCTTAGGCCCATAAAGTAAAAATGTGTTTTTCTCTCTCAAGTCCAAATCCAACAATCTCATTTGTGTTGTGAAAATCTACATACCGACCTACTACCGTATGACTTTAAACTGACATCTTATGCATTAATTCTTTCAATTATGTCACCTTCATATAAAAAAATACACCCCTTGAGTCAGTCCTTCGTGTCATAACACCCTTCGTAAGCATATATAAGCAATTAAATCATTATAGACACAAAATCACGCACTTTGGGTAATTATCTAGTCTCGATTGCATACTATTATTCATGTGATTCCTAAGTAAGAAAAGTACTAACTAACCCATGTCTTTGGCCACCTTATTTTGCTTTTTGTTGCTACTTTTAGTCTTACACCCTTACTTACTTAGTCTTCTTTTTTACTCTTCATTTGTCATCCTAGACACCGGTGCTTAACCAAGAAGCCGGCGCCAGCGCTCTCATCCCCTCTAGCCGCCCCTATCCTATTTGTACTTTACTCACGCTTTTTGGGTCCTTTCTAGTCATTTGAGCATCTTATCTTTTTGGAAGTCGATCTTTTTGGGGTTAATTATGAAATTCAAGCAAGGGAATCATATAAATATAAATTTATGTGATAATAATAAGGGACCAAGCACTAAACACTATCTGTCACCACCTAAGGTCAGATCCATCAAGGCATCTAAGAGCTCCATTTGCATCCATATAGTTCCATCACAAGGGACACAAGGGCCAGACTTTCTACATCACACTTCATAGGAGGAAGTTTATTATATTCCATGCATACATTTACTACATTCTACATCTAACTACTTGTTCGCTATCTAAGTGTGACATGCAAAAAAGTAACCTAGGGAACAATTCCACATACACACACATAAAACTACATTGGGTCTAAGATGTATTGCAGGCGCTCGGTCATAAGTTCACCATTGTGACAATTGAGGACAATCTGACCCCTCATTTTTCATCTTTATTTTTAGGATTTGATGTCTATTTGAGGTTTTGTAGAGTACATACTTCATTCCGAGTTTGTAGCGACCTCGGTAATCTTGGTGCAACCTCGGAGCGACCAAAGCCGATTAAAGGTGAACAACTTGCGATGCCTTGGAGGAGGTTTTACGAGCATTTTCACGCACTCCACCCGAGCTTCCACATATTCTACATGCTTTGATTACTACTAAGAACACATGTGATGCTTTGTCGCCGCCTCTTGTTTCTAACACATGGCGAGTCTCTTCCACTAATACTCAATATTTAGCCTCCCTCTATCTAGACCTCCAAGCAAGAATTTGTTAATAATAGCATGTTACTTCTCATGTGTCTCCATCTTTAAATTCCACTTTATTACTTGCACACTTCATTCGCACCCGCCATCTCTAGTCACTCACTTCCTCCTAATTTCTTCACCCCTAAGATTCCCATCTTTAATGGGCATGGTGACCCACAAGAGCATCTCTGAGCATTCCATATGGTTTGTCTATATTTTCGGATGATCATATCCTCTTGGCTAAAATCTTCCCCCGTAGTCTCCATGATTATGTGATTCGTTGGTTTTATGACCTACCTTTCCACTTGGTAACATCTTTCACACATCTGGTCGATGCTTTTCTCACTCACTTCTCTATCAACATTAGATCTCGGGTATCCTATGCTCAACTCGCATAACTTAAAAAAGGATCTAAAGAACACTTAGAAAACTACATTTTGCAATACAAAAAAACTTAGCTAAAATGTCAAATGTGCTTGCAGACTTTGAGCTTCAAGACTTATTCATTCGGAGTCTATTACAATCTCTCCAGGAGAGTGTTCTCTTTGGTACATCTCCCTCATTCGATTAACTTTGTCATGCTCTTAAGCTTCATGAAACTAAGCTCTTATCTATAGACAAGCTTAGATATTAGGAGTAAGCGTCATCTTCTACATGTTTTTAAAGAAATTCAGCATTAAAACCATCTCGTAACCAAACCAATGAAGAAAAAATCACTAACAACGTAGTATCCACCACCAAAGATCTTTAATCGTAACCGCCTCGAAGATACATACAAAAATTTAACTTGTCCTTCCACATATTTTTCTTCTACAAACTTCTTTGAATGTAATCTCATCACACTCCCTCCTCCACTCCAATAAAATCCATCTCGTCCAAAAGGTCACAATTACGATGAAAACTCCCATTGTGACCATCATCAATACGTAGGGCATTCTACAGATCGTTGTTTCAAGCTTTGTAATCTCAATCAAGATATAATAGACAATGGTAAAATTGAGCTTCCAAAACCTACGGCTTCTGCACCTGTCAATGACAATCATAAGCTCAAAATCTTTAACAATCCTCTACCAAAACATGACAAGAAAGCAGCTGGATCATCGGCTAATCATGTGTATCATGTAGTGCCTCCTCCTGCATCAGGGCGCTCTTGATTTCTTATTTGTTAATACAAATATGTCTCCTCCAATCATTTCTTTCTCTGACCACGATTATCATGCAAA
The DNA here is from genome assembly GCA_018340775.1 of Taxus wallichiana var. yunnanensis. Classification (NCBI taxonomy): domain Eukaryota; kingdom Viridiplantae; phylum Streptophyta; class Pinopsida; order Cupressales; family Taxaceae; genus Taxus; species Taxus wallichiana. The sequence continues at coordinate 301,487,224 of CM031238.1, forward strand.
ATTTTCTTCTAATTACTTACACATTAGTGCCTCTATCAGATCTATCCCTATCAATAACATCAAGGTTGATCCATCATGGCCCATCGAGCATGTTTTATTCCACTTCTTTCTACTATTGGCTGTCCATTTTCACAAATTTTGTATCTAATGAACAATTCATATGGTGTTTTCAAACTCCACATTATAGTCGGTCCTCTCACTATGTTGGTACCCTTCCTTGTCAGACAAGCAATCGATGGGTGTGACATACTCTTAGGCCTCAATTGGATTCACAGGTCCAAATCTATCATCTCCATGAATCATTTGTATCTAAAATTTATTCACAACAATCAAGTCATTTCTATCGACGGGTGCCTTCATCTAATCAATGGTCGCCATCTCCTCTCACAATTACCACTGCATCACCTAGTCCATCTAATACGTCATGGCCTCTACAACTTAAAACACAATATGTTCCTAGCTCACTTGCTCGCACATGACCTACGCAGTCTCATCCCTCTGCTAGTCCAGTACATTAGTCTAGGTCTATTACTAGGATGGTTCCTACATCTAGACACACTTCACCACCTTCTTTCACTCCACGTAGGTGTCCATCAACGTTGCGTTCTGCTTCACATAGGTCTCCATCAACTATACATTTTGTTACACCAAGGTGCCCACCATATACTCATCAGTCACATGTACATAGAATTCACTCACATATACACTATCTATCTCATGTACCACCACTCTTAGTGCATGGTCACATGTTTTCATCACCGCAAGCATCAGGTAAAGGACCTTCATCCTTTATTTTTATCAGATAGCTCATTCATCAACACACACTTGAGGGTAATTACACTTATTTCTCCCCAGCATCGATATGCGTATTATATTCACATCATTTCACACCTAGGATTTAGCATATACATCTTCATCCACACTCTAGTATCGCCATTATCCTATGACACACTCTTATGTTATGGTTCAAACGTGATTGTTGAGGGAATATTATACACATAAAGCTCACACATTACATAGTAGATACTACACATTACACATATTCACACATCATACACTTTTCTACATATACAATCTTCCATCTACTCTGCATCATCTCGCACTTTGTGCTTTTATACACCTATACACCACACACATTCTACACACTACATTATTCTCCATTTTACATTATCTACATCTTCGACATCCCACAAGCATTGCACTTTCACACTTATATCTACACATTTTGCATTACACACTACACTATTATACTTAAACACTACACATTCTATGTTACATGTTTCACACGTCACACACCAATGACATATTCTTCACCACATATATTACACATATTACGCATCTTACTCATCCATTTATATGCATTGCACTCACTACCCAATGATGCACTCTAGTCTAATGGTTCATACTCGATTGTTGAGGGTCCAAAAAAATTAAACATTGCCTACATCATTTTATACTTTGATCTTCAAGATCAATCAATCAACCTTTCTATCACACTATGCAAGATTTTTAGGCACCATCTTCTTCACAAATATCTTGATATACACTTTTAGGCTAAATCATCACCCATTTCTAGTTTTCCTATTCCTTCATTTTGTGATATACGCTTTGTGCTACATTATCATGTTTCCTAGCATTCCATCCATACATCTCGTGATATACGCTTTGCACTAAATCATCACACGTTTTGGCATCCTATCCATACATCTCGTGATATACACTTTGTGCTACGTCATCATACCTACTAGCATTTTACTTGCATGTCTAGTGATATACGCTTTAGGTTAAATCATCACGTGTCATAAAGCACCTCATTCTACAACTTTAAGATCAAATCATCCCTATGTCGCATTCAATATCATCTACACATCATCATTCTACAATCAACCCTTCACGCTTAATTCATTAACTCTTTCTACATATAATACATTGCTCAAACCATTTCCCGATAACGCACTCTCATTTATGGTTAATTCTTGATTGTTGAGGGTGCATAAATAAATGAACCTCATCAAATACATACACATCCACTCGAGGCACATTGCTCCTATCATTCACTCTACATTCCATTCCACCTCATTCACATCATATTGTATATCTTGGTTGCATTTACTCTTGTTTACTCATGCTTTTACATGTTCACTTTATTACACATGCTAGATATATGTCTTGTATGTCATTACCTTTATCATACACATATGTGCATTCACTTTCGAAACAATAATGTTCGATTCCTCGGTATTCAATATGAATAGTACAAAATATATAGGCCAATTAACTCCTATAATTAAGGAGTTTGGCTCGACTATACAACAACCACTTCTTTATTCTACATGAGTTTGGTTTAACAACCAAATCTATCTAAACACGAGAGTAATATGAGCTATTATTGACAACTCATTTACATTTACATAATAATCTTTTTATTTACCCATACAACACAAATTTATAACAATGGAGCATTAATAAATTTCCAATAATCCCCCTTAAGTGCGAACATGGGAGAAAAACAATCACACTTCTTCTGCAGCTTTCCGCCATGCGTGCTCATGATCTTGGCTCACCGATGGTTTTGAAAAGGTTGACCAACAACCTCGGTATGAGCCCCTGCTCATCCGGTATGAGCCCTGCTCATCCGGTATGAACCCCTTGTTCATCAAATACGGACCCTTGTCCACCAAAAAAGGAACCCATGTTCCAGGTATGAACCCCTATTCATCCTCTTCAAGTATCATGATGTTGCTTTTTCCTTGTGCTTTCATCTTTCCACTATATTTTCACATCAGGAAAGTACATAGGAATCTGCTCACTTTATTACAAAATGAACATATTGAATATAAACAATAACAGTAAACTACAATTGAAAACACACACCGAAACAAAATGCCACAACCTAACTTTATGGCCCCGTCACTTCACGGTGACGAGAGAGGACGTTGCTTATCTTTCATCCTCCCGTGCCTCCAACCTCTAGTACATGTGTTGCTAACTCAGTAAGATTTGGATATGAAGCTCAACAATTTCCACATTGAGTTTATTTGTATAACTCCCCCATCCCCCCGTAATGTGAAATCATTTATTTTTTGAGCGTCAAGTAACATCGAAAATGCGTCCGTAAGGAAAAAAATTTCAGGACTTTTGACTTTGACTCACAATGAACTTTTGACGAGACTCTTGACGTCGATGATACAATTTTAACAACACAAATAATTTTCTTTTGACGACAACAATGATATAAACAAATGACTCATTTGACCTAGACAATGATATTTGTCACTAATATGTTGACAATTACAAACATTGACTTAAACAAATATACGATTATGAATGTGATACACAATGACTCTAATAATACAATTTGACTAACTATAACAATACTTACTCTTGACAAGAGGTAAACAAAACATTTAAAAAGTAATATTTTTATTACTTTTCAAATAACACTACTTTATTGACTTGACCAATATAACACATAAAAAGAAACTAAGACACGAAAATCAATGTATTTAAAGTGACTTTAACAATTATCACTTACAATACTTTAGGACAAGTGAATTTCAAAATTATGCAATGACAAATAAGGACATTAACAATGGAAAATATTAACGTGATGAAAACTGACTTCAACCAAATACTACTTATCTCTTTGATGTTGTAAAGTTGATTAGAAGCTTAAAAGTTGATTAGAAGCTTAAAAGCCTATATGCGCTCTCCCGACAAGGACTTTAATTCTGTATTAGCAGAAACATTACGCTTCCTCTATTTTTCTGGCACACTTTATTGATTGATGAATCCCTTGTCAGAGAGGATCAGGAAATACACAAGGAATGAAAATCACTGATAATAAAGCACATTGATAGAAGGATCTGACAGATATTAATAACTTCATGTGTTTAACACAATCCGTTTCATACATTGACCACAGTGGTAATTTTATTAATGTAGATTCCAAAACCACTAAATCATGGGCTCAATTGGAGTCAATAGGTTAAAAATGCGGGAAGAAGCATGGATAACAAGCTCACAAATAAATTAATAATCCATGTGGGAATCACGTCCTGCCCGAGCGTTCAGATCAAACTGAGAGGTAGGACTGATGAACTCGTAGCTTCGAAGTCTATGATATTGAATGCACAGATCCACGTTCCAATCACCAAACCAATACTGGCAGATAATCCAAAGTTCAATGCAAATGATGATAATTCTGCCAAAGTTCAATCAAACCAAAATAGCTTTGTTGTTCCAAATTTTGGGCCTTCACAAAATAGAAGAATATAATCTTGTTGTCTGCAATGGACTAGGGACGCTTGTTAGAAATTACAGAATGAAAGCTCATAGCCATTTTGAACCACAATGACATCTGCTTCTCTTTTACCAATTATTATGGCATATAAATTCTCTCGTCATAGTCTGGGGCATTAGGAAGCAGGATAAAGCCCCTCAAAGACTCACACAAGGATCTCATTTCTCTATACCAATTGAAACAATAATGTTCGGATTCATCTTTATTCAATATGAATAGTACATAATATATATGTCAATTAACTCCTATAATTAAGGAGTTTGGCTCAACTATACAACAACCACTTCTCTATTCTACGTGAGTTTGGTTTAATAACCAAATCTCACTAAACACGACAATAATATGATTTGTTATTGACAACTCATTTGCATTTACATAATAATATTATTATTTTCCCATACAACACAAATTTATAATAATGGAGCACTAATTAATTCCTAACAACTTTCCTTTCTAGTGGTTATCATAGATTTTATAGATCCCTACATGTAGCACGGATGCTTGGTGCAGTACATATTACCAGTCCCACAGAGGCTCAGGGGCATCCACTTTCATACACTATAGGTGTTATTGTTTCATTTTGTTTCATAGCACATTACTTTATCAAATTATACATGCTTTAACATACTTTTTATCTTTCTAACATGTTAATGGGTGCTTCATATGCAACATTTGTTATGCAGTTTATTTGCCACCATGGTTATCTGTTACATTGCTTGTTCTTGTTTGTGTTTGTTTGATATTGTTTATGGGCTTTGCCCTATGTCTTGCTTGTTTTCGATTGCTTGTGGCCACTACACCTTGATTGTCTTGTGACATCATGAGTGATGTCCCATGTTTGTAACCCATTTTTCGCAGTCTACATTATCTTCTTCTTGTGTCTTAGCTTATTGTTGTATGCAGAAACTTCATTCTCGAGTAGGGTGGAGGCCAATATAGGAAGCCACCAAAAAATTTGAATGATGGAGGGCTTAGGACCTCAGATGTAGATGTGGATCTACGGGCACAAAGAAGATAAATGTATGATATAAAGAAGCTAGATTTGTAAAACTGAAACAAATAAGATTAGATAACAATATGCGGGGGTTGCTAGACAGTGTCGGTTCCAAGAGGATTTTAACTCCCTTGGAGGATGTCAACCCCCATGTCAGACAAGATAATAATAGATCATGAACAGTAGTTATCATGTAGAAATAATGGAATATAAAATGACAAGTAACTAAAATGACAAGGGAACTTAGCTTGTGCTCTGCTATGGAGATGAACTGGGCATCAAGATGGTAAGATAACGAACTATGACAAAGATTTCTCCCTCAAACTTGTAGAACTTAATTAAGCTCTTTCTTCTCTTCTCTGGGCCTAGGTCTCTCCAAGTCTAGGTCTAGGTCTTTTCAAGTCCTTTAAAATATGGGGGAAAACCCATATTTATAGCTTGGAGGTGAGGTTAGATTGGGGTTAACAAGTAACCGGGGTTGGGTAGAGTAACTTGAGTTAAGAGGTATGATGTGATCACGTGGGCACCTCGGTTTGAATTATTAGATGGAGTGAGGAGCATGATTGACATGGTAGGTAAGATGATAGATTCCATTTGAAATTTAGAAATGGGTGTTAGATGGGTATATTAATACCCATGGATTGAATAATATGTGAGAGATGGGGGATAATGCCAAAATCTTAATCATCAAATGGGTCCACATGGATCCCATTTGATAATTAATTAAATAAGATGAGTAAATAGATGGGATTTATTTAAATTTAAGAAAAATAAAAGTGAGAGTGGAAATTGCATGAATGTGAGATGATGAAGGGGCGCTATACCAAAATTGGTGTCTACATTTGCCCCTTTTTGTTGAGTGGTTTGCGATAGCAAGCCACGAGACAAAAAAATGGTTAGATGAAATATGTGTTTGAAGATGGATGAAGACATGACCAAAGGAAAGATGCCCTAGGCAAAAAGGATCGCAATAACAATGAAAAAAAACTATGGTGGTGACTCCAATATCACATTGGTAGAGGAAAATTGCGGTCTCAACGGAGATAGACGACAACATTCTACAGACCAGTGAGTGGGTGAAGACCACTGCAGTATGGATGTAAACCAAGATGACCAATGGGTCATAGGAAAACATAAAAATATGTGCAACCGAATGCGAAAGATGATCGCAAGCCTTTTCTTGTGAGGAATCATGTGAAAAATCATGCATCCGCAAAAGGGACGAAGATGAAGATAATGATGCCCTAGCATAGGGCACGAGAAGGACAAAAATTGAGTTATATGCATTGACAAGTACAAGGATGAAAAGGTGCCCCAACATAAGACATAGATGGATGTTGAAATAAGATATCCTAGGGGGAATAATCATAAATGTGGATATGGTGAGCAGATAGGATAGAAGGGTGAGATAAAATTCCCTAAAAGGGTGATAAATATGATGGTAATCATGTTTCATAGGAAATATGCATAAGTGTTAGCAAATTAGAAGATAAAAGTAGTCCTACTTGTTTGATAAGTAGGACAAGAAGTCAAGATACTTTTGTGACAAAACAAAAGCAAAGAAAATATTCATGGAAGAGAACAAGATTAGATAGGTGATGGCCATTATGGTATCTTCCAAGACAAAAATGTCAAAGGAAGATGGGAAGAGATTCTTAGAAATGGATATGATGATGTCCCTACGAGAGGACTGACGAAGATAAAAGATGTGACAGGGTTCTCAAAAAGAGAAGAGGTCAATGTTGCAGAGAGAAGAACAAGAACGGTAATGAAATAGATTGATGGTAGTACATAAATGGAGAAACATTGGCATTGACCGTGAATGCTAGGTGTGAGGGATGTTGAGAAAGAGAAAAGGGAATAGACATGAGGATTGGTTGATTATGAGAAGAGTAAGAAAGATTGAATGTGAAGGTGACATGGGTATGGAATAGAGGGATGGAGACGGAGGAGGAGAAAAGAAGGAATGAAAGGGGAGGAAGAAGATAACAAAGAAGGATTATAGAGAAAGGGGAAATGAAGAAGGACAAGCAAAGAGAAGATAAGAAAAGACAAGAGCAGAGGGTGAAATTATGAAAAAGAGAGAGAGTTATTTAAAATGAAAGGTGTGAAGGAGGATGAAGTAGAGGAAAGCAGAGAGGTAATGGAAAATGAAAGAGATGATAGAGCAAATAAAATTGAAGGAAATAGATCATAGTGAGGAAATCCAAGGCAAAGAATATGGAACTGACCGCATGGAAATGCATGTGGATGGTGAGATGATAAAGGAGATGGGACAACATTGAAGAGTCAGGTTATCGATGGGGAAGTAAGGAGGAAGTGTGAGGTAAAACAAGGAGAAGGATGATGTAGAGGAAGTGAAATAAGATGAGGATAAGAAAGGAAGAGAAGACAACAAAGAAAATTATGCAGAAGGAAGGGAACCAAGAACGAAGATATTTGATAGAGTGAGAAACACAAGGAACGTAAAGAGAAGCTTGAGGGAGGAGAATGACATCGATTGGAAAATATGTGGAGATGTATGAGATGAGGATATGTTGATGACGAAAAAATAGAGAGAGGGGCGCATGATGAAGATAGTGAAGAAATTGGCAAGGGATAATGGAAGATGGAGAGATGGCGAGGAAAAAGAAAGGAAGGGATAGGAGAGGCAATGCCAGCGAATGGATGTTAGGAGAAATCCACCGATAATGATCAGTAAGAAAGGATGGGACAAAAGATCAAATGAGGTAGAAATTAAATGAAGAATGGGAGGGGGAACGCCAATGAAAGGACGTTAGGAGAAGTCCTCCGATAATGATCAGAGGACATAGAGGAAGGAAGGAATGAGGATAGAATGGAGAAGGTCAAAAAAGGATTCAGTACATGCGAGATGGGGATGAATGATTTTTAGGAGAAGTCCACCAATAATTATTTACACGGAAACAGAAGATGATGATGAAATGTTAGGGGAAGATCAATGACATTGTGAGGAAAGTATGGGGGTAGATATGTGGGAGAACTCTAGAAGATGGAGTGGAAAGAGTAAAGAAAGGAGGGATAAAGATGTGTAGGAAGATAAAGGTGAGGAGAGGATATAGTGGATGAGAATGAATGAGAGAATAATGAAGAAACAAGACACGAAATGAACAGAGAAGAAACGGTTAAGTAAGATTACCCAAATGACAAATGATGGAGATGAAAAAGGGACCAGTAGGAAGTGGTGTTTGCGTGAATGGAAGAGGAGGTGAGAGGATGTGATGATGGGGAATGATGAGAAAATGTATATGGAGAGAATCTGGGGTAGTGGGTGAGTGCACGATGACAGCTCATACTTAAGAAGGACTTTGAAGTAAGATCGCCATGCCAGAGCAGTTAAGTAAGATCACCAAACCGGTAGTGACAATATGGAAGGAGAAAGACAACATTATATTGGATACAGGTGTGGAAGGGTTGGTTAGAGTGGATGAGTATGATGAGAGGTGAGAGACAGAAGATGAGGAAGATATGATGGGAGGTGGAAGGGTCAGATGGCAAACCATTCTTAAGAGGAACTCTTAAGTAAGATTGCCTTGCGATGAGGATGGTTAAGTAGGATCGTTAAGACAAAAAAGAAGAAGGATGATGAAAAGACTGAGCAATGTATACCAAAATGGAACAAGAGATGAAAGGAGGTGATATCAAAGTGATAACAAGGAAACAAAGGAGTGTGACATGAGTGGATGGAGGAACATATGCAGTGTAGATGGAGAGTGTAAGGGAAATCCTTAATTGGGATGCCCACATGGTGGGAGTGATGATGCAAGAGTGTTAAGCGAGAAAAGGAGGAGTGGAAAGACGTTTGTGGTGGTGATTGTCATCCACTGAAAGAGGAAATGGTGGAGAATCTTCTACAACGTAGGAGGATCCAAGGAAGAAGATATACCTTAACTAAGATTCTCTAGTTTGTATGGATGGTTAAGTAAGATTGTCAAACTGAAATCGAAGAGTGAAAGGGAAACTCAAGAGGAAAGACAAGTAAGATATCTAGTGTGGTGCAAGGGGACAGAAAGGTGAGAAGGATGATGTGGAGACAAATGGTGATGAGTGGAAATGGAGAGCAAAGAGCAATGGATCAAAGACGTTGTTGAACATGTTGAGAGATAAGGAGTTGTAGGATAACGAACTTGCCTTGAGAAAGATCCTCAAGTAGGATTCACAAACTGCAACGGCGATCAAGTAGAATTCACAAACCGAAAAGTATATTTGTAAACGCATTCATGGATATTATGGATAAATAGTGTGAAATTTGATGTGATTTTGATAAAAGATGATCTAGATGAGATGAAAAAAACATAGTTATAGCAAGGGTGTACAAATATACTATGTTTATAAGCTGGATTAAAGATAAACAATAAAGGTTACCATGCAAGGCATTGCACTTGTTGCCAATAGCAGGTGTTAATACATAACCAATGATAGTTAGTTATACCAAAAGATCATGAGGGAAATATGGATGAAAGATGCTCGTAATCCTAATGTTGACATGACAAAGGGATTGAGATGTAACTTGTATGCGTGGGAAGAGGGATCTCCAAAGGTGGTGTTCCTTAAGTCTATGCCCATCTCTGGGAAAGGGAAAGAACAATAGTAGAAAGTTGATCAATGCGGGAAGCTTTCAGAAAATGTTGATAAAAGAAGGCTAATCAATGCGGAAAACCTTCTAGATGCCATAATAACAGAGTAGCCATCCTTCGAGGGTATGGTCTACTTTATACATAATATGGATGGCAAGAATAATATGATAGTCGTCCTTCAAGGGATCGATCTATTTCTTTTGATTTTGCTTTGATTTTGATTTGTATACTTTTTCTGTTTTTTTTTTTTTGCATGAACAGTTGTCCTTTGAGGGATCAGTTTGTTTTTGATAACTTTGATTTTGCCTTTTACATTCATGAATTTGAGCTTCCCATTGGGGAGAGTTTGGAATTCTTAAGTAAACCACTTAGGAGGGGATAAGGAATGTACAAGTGACACCCCTTGACCCTTTGCATGGTTACAATAGGAGAATGAGAAGGTGACAGATGTAATGGTTACATGGTCACATCAAAGTAGTGAAGGTAAACCACATAATTCAGATCATTATAATGACAAATGAAAGGGGATAAGGATGGCGGAATAATCTAAGGATGTAACTAAGTGCTCATTGGTAGATATGCTAATAGTAGACTAGTCACAAGTGCAATGCATTAAGAGGTTCCATCTCTAGTTTACCACCACGAGAGGGAAGACAACAAAGTTGCAATAAGATGAGATGATAGCCAAGCAGGAAATAAAACTATGTCCTGAAGGAAAACGAACATATGACCACAATGGTGGATTTAGATGAAAATAAATGGTGCCCCAAGAGAGACACAAATATGACCACAATGGTGGACTTGATGAAATAGATGGTGCCCCAAAAGAGACACAAATATGGCCACAATGGTGGACTTTGGTAAAAAGGATGGTGCCCCAAAAGAGACACAAATATGGCCACAATGGTGGACTTCGAGAAAAATGGTTCCCTTAATGGAAGGACAAACATGGTCCTAAAAGAGGACTTTGATGAAAAATATGGTGCCCCAAAAGAGGCATAAACATGGCCACAATGGTGGACTTAAAATGAGTGAGGATTTGGGCAGAAATAGTTTAGATTGGATGAATGTGAAGGAGGTAGACAAAACAATGTCAAAGAGCGAAGTCCCCTAGTAACAAGGGATTTGTACGAATGAGATGCTCAAGGGCGAGGGAAGGTTGTTCCCCCAATAAGTTAAATGTGAAGGAGTTAAAGGATGTCGAAAGAGTTTAGATGAGATTGTTTTAGATTTGGACGGGGTAAACGATCGGAGACCACAAGTGTGTTTGGCAAGATAAGTAGTATTGATGAATAATGGAGGACCTTCCTTAGGAGGAATGTCATGTGCATGAGGGATGTTAAGGGATGATGTGGATGAAGGAATCATGGGAGACCCAACAAATGGGATATGAATTGGATTCAATGTAGATGGAGAAGGAACTTTCCCCTGAATGAGGAAATCATCTTTCTCAATAAGATTGTGGACGATCGTTTGAAAGGCCTTACAATGTTCAATTTCATGGCCCGAGGTACGATGATAAGCACAACTACAATTAGGATTGAACCATGATGGCTTGGGACCATAGGGATTAAAGGCTTTAATGGGAGGAAGTGTGATGGCAGATATTTGAGTTAAATGTCGAAGGATATCTGCATAAGACCCCATTGAAGTGTCATGGGGAAGGTAACTCTTGTGGGTTTTGATAGGATATCTCAGCTTGGAGTTAGGAGAAAAATTGGATGTAGATTGGATGTGTGAATTTCATGTTTTGGAGGACAAATCAAATTTGGTTAGAGGATTGTATTGTTTGGATGTCGTAGATGGAGAGATTGATCCTAAAATAGATGTTGTGGCATTGGATTGTTGAGAAGAGGGAAAACCTGAATGTTTTCGAGGATGTGTAGGGGACTAGTCGGGATGTTTTCCTTGAGCCTTAGACTTCAACCGAGAAGATTTACCTCTAGCAGGGATGATTATAATTTCAACTGGAGGATCTAATAGTGGTGGTGTGGTTATTAATGGAGAAAATTTCCTAAAACAAGACGAGGATGTTAATGGAGAGATAGGTGTTTGTATGATGCGATTAATGATATCTATGTGAGATGTGGATTGTTTCAGTTTTGGCAAGGAAAGAGTTGATTTTGTAGAGGGAGAAGGAAAATCATCTTTCTATGATTTAGGTGCATATGTTGGTTCAAGAGGGTTATCCAAAGGGTATCTTTAATGGGGTTGCGAGATCGAGAGTATTTGGTCGGTGTGATAGAAGGATTGGATAAAGAATATTGGGGTAAATTGGGTGATGTGGCCATGGGCGAAGATATAGGTAAAGATGTCAAGGTAGAGATAGGTGTATTTGTTGATATGATAGATATAGGGGTCATCAAAGATAGACAAAGATGTAGGAATTTGTGGGATATTTGGAGATGTGGGTGATGTTAAGGGATGAGGGTCGAATGACCACAGTGTTGGCCGCACCCTTAAATTTGTCGTTATGTGTGAATGGTTTAGTAGATTCAACTTTAGGTTTGGTCGATTTGAGTTTGAGATGACCCTACTCAATGGCACAGGTTTCGAGTTTGCGAGCCATTGTGAAAGATTCATCAAAGGTTCGAAATGATTGGATTTGCAAAGTAGAAGATATATGTTTTACACATGAACGTGAGAATAATTCAATGAGTTCGATTTGTGGAAGAGTGAAGGATAGTTGGTTTATAACACCACACCATCGTGCGACGAAGTTGGTGATGGGATCGTCTTCAAACTGTCGAATGGTGTATAGATCAGCGATAGTGGTTTTGCATGCGATATTAATAGAAAAGTGTTCTAAGAACAACTATGCAATTTGGGTGAAAGAGAATATGGAATGTCACGGGATACTATTGTACCAGTCAACCCGAGACCGGACAAAGACATGGGGAAAGTGCGAAGAAGTAGATCGTGATCATGTGTAATAAGACAACATGCGTGTTTAAATGCGAGGAGATGTTGTTGGGGATCTTCCTTATTGTTGAACTTAGTAAACACGAGAAGTTTCCAATGAGGAGGATAGGGTTTGATTGGAACCGACGGATGAATGGGTTCATTACAGATGTGTTCATAGGATAAGGTGTTTTTAGGTGCTACAGTAAGGGTTTCTAAATTGGCCAATTGATTCATTAAGGTGTGAATTAGATCACTCGAGGTGTTGTAAGGTTGAGATTGGATCGGATGTGTGGTTTGAAAAGTAGATAGATAAGCCAAATGATGTGTTTTGGATGTGTGGTTAGTTGGGGAAGCATCTGATAAGGTGGTTGATAAGTTTGTGGATAGGATGTTTGTGGAATGGTTTGATAAGATAGTTGATTAATTTGTGGATATGTAGGTGTTTGGGGAGTTTCTTGGTAAGGACTAACATGTGTCATGGGTTGGGATTGTTGCATAGGCTGATGTTGAGCAATAGGGGCATGATGTGGTTGTTGAATTCGGGTAGGTTGTTGTGGTAAATGGTAAGTGGGGATATGTGTGTTAAGAGTTTGAGGCACTTTGGACAGGCCTATTAATAGTGGATGAAATAGAATTGTCAAAATGGGAGGTGGGTGGAATGTGATCCACCAATTTTGGAGATTGGGAGGATTGAGAGATTATAGGAGATTTTTGGAGTAAGAAGTCATATATGGGGTTAGGAGGAGGCCCAAGTGTATCTAGAGGAGCGGGAGATGGTGGTGCGATCGGTTTAGGAAGACTGGCTTGACGAGGGATATGAGGGTTGGTGTCAAGGTGGGGAAAATTTTGGATGACATGGTTCTCATGAGGTGAGACCATGGAGACTGGAGGTTGGGTGACTGACGACATGGTTTTGAGTTTAGTATCTTGTTGGGCGAGATCATCAGAAGAAGTAATATCATTGGATAGAGCAGATTGTTGTTTTGTCTCAATTCGAGAGAGAGTGACAATAGGTGTGAAATAGAGAAACATCTGTTTATGTATGTTTGTAGTGCCCAACTGAATATAAGAAAAATTAAATTAAGTAAAAATATAAATAAACGTAGAAGGCGTGTAATAAGGGTATGAGGTGACGTGTTGGAGTGTGGAAGGGTGTTGTCAGGTAGCATGGAATGGAATGCCTTGCCAATAAAACATTGACAATGACACTTCCTTACAGATTTCAAACTTGTCATTTCCTTTCATAATGATACAAGCATGTTAATCAGAATCCAAGGCTTTACCCACACTAGACACAAGTTAAAGCAAAAAATTTAACAGTTATTACAGGGGCTAGCGTATGGCAGAGGAGATTAATGGGGCGGTGGAGTGTGGTAGGAGGGTGGGCAGGTTAACATCATTTTAGACCTGTCATCTTCCTTGCACAACAGTAGAAAAACATTATTTGAGATCCATAGGCAAAAAAAAATCCACGATGAAACCATGGTCAATGTTTCAAATATTAGTAGTCTTGGATAGCGCAAAGCACAGAAGACATGGTTACCCTCACAATAAGTTTAGACAGCTTTTCTCTTATGTTCAAAGCACGAACTCTGTAAAAGAGTATGGACGTCCATCAAAGCAGACTGGAAATCCAAAATTATTCCAGCTTTCTCCTAGCCTGTGCACCAAGTTGAGGTTTTATCTGATGCTACAATTGGAAGTGCTTGGGCAGACGGGAGTGAAAACGTGGAGGCATGCATTTGGCATGTGAACTGTGCACAAAAATGCCTGAAAACATTATGGCCTTTGGTCTGCAACAACTGCAAGATATACACAAAATGTGTGTTTTTTTTTAAAAGGATTTATTAACTTTCAAGCAAATGCGATTGGCAAGTGTAAATCCGATTCCTTCTCCTTCACCAGCATCCTCCCATCGTGCACTGCTATGGGAACTCTTGAACAACGTAGTGTTATCCTTCAAAGAATAATGGGTTTTTAGATGTTGTATTTGCAAATGCTCTAGTATACGTGAATGCAAATAAAAAAAAAAAATGTTCCCTGTTGAATATCATAGACTGTAGTATATACACAAAATGAGGGTTTTCTCTCATGTTTTGTTGCAAGTTCTCCAATGCAGATAGGTATGCAATGGTGGAAGCATGCATTTGGCATGTGAAATGCTTGATTGAACGCCTGTCGTAAATATGTGGCATCATAGACTACAATGATAGGATGATTTGCACAAAATGGGTTTGTTGTAAAGGCTATAGAAACTCTTGAAGCAAATGGCAGTGGCAAGTGTAAAACAAAGATCCTAAATCGGTAGCAACATTTCCTAGTTTTTGCCAAGAGGACAACTTTGAAATGGGTATGTACCCATCAAAGCATAACAAGAAGTGGGTTTCTCAGTTGTAGTAGTCGTCTATACCTTGGTAGAAATGGTTGTAAAAGGCATAAATGCGTACAAAATTCAAGTGGAGGATTTTTTTGAATGCATGCAACCTGGTTGACGAAATGCCTAAGCAAGATACCAAACCGAATCCCACGGTTTTGACCGGCTTCGTTCCTAGGCATGGTTCATCTCCCCTTATCTTTCATAACTCTCATACTTTAGTTTCTCATTTGCAACTTAATATAATTTTAAAATATTAGGATTATAATACATTTAATTGTTTTATATTAACTTGTCGCAAAACAATAAAATGTTGTGTTGTAACTCACGAAATCAAAATAACCCTTTGTATTAAACCATGAACTTCAACCCTCATTCTGGGGTGATTTAGAAAACTTCCTACCCAACTAGATCGCTTCATTATTGTTTTATCAACAAGATGAAATTGACTTCCCAGTAAAAATGTTGACCATCTCCTGTTTAAATAGATAATTTTACATTTTTCAGATACTTGTTAAGTACCCCTCGTAACTCCAAAAATGGGATGTTAAGCTTCATTCGTGTACCTTGTTATGTGAGGAGTCACCATAACCTTTGGTTTGACCTCAAATGAACATTTGTGATCTTTTTGACGCCCTTATAGGAGCCCTGTTACACTATTTTGCAATGGTAGGAAGTTGTTAAATCTAAAAGTTGGCTTTCGTTTTGAACCGCCATTTGAAACCTAGATAGAGAAATTATTATCCGTCTTCATAAACCTCTAGTGTTTTTACTAGAAATTGTATGGAACTTTCAGTTTAGGGAAAAACACTTTTCTAGATAGTTTGACAATGGCATTTTGTAGGCCTCTAGTCATAGTTTGACTAGGTCAACTAGACCAATTAGGACCGGTGGCTTCAGAAAACTTGTCGCCGTTTGAAGACTATTTTCTAGTTCTGAGTTCCATCGACTCTGTTGAATTCTCCTTATATAGGGAACTTGTAGGAAGTTTCTCGTTGCACGTTCATCCAACAAACGTCAGTTTTGGACATGGTTTTCTGAGCCCTCAAGCTAACTTTTGTTCTTTTGCAACTGGGTCAACTATGACCGATGGCCCCGGAAAACTAGCCGCCAAACGTAAACCGTTAGCCAGTTCCAAATTCCGTCAGTTGATATGAACTCTTGGTATATAAGTGTACACGTATAAATTTAACATGGTGTGTTTTCTCATCGGAATACAACATTTGAAAGTGGTTTCTTAGCCTCCGAGCCCGATTTGAACATTTTTGTAGCTAGCAAGAAAATGTAAAAATAGAAAGTTGTGGGACCCTCGTCGGGTTGCCAAACCACCGTGGAAACTTTTGACACATGTAAATAACTGTTTAGAAACTCTATAGTGTAACTTGTTGTGTGAAATAGAACTTTTGACAAAATGGTGTTTCCTCTCTCTTCCCTTCTTTTTCTCTCTCCTGGGTTACGAAATGAAGTGAAATGAAATGTAATGAATACGTGTCTCTAAACCTTTTTCTTTTGATTGCAAATTGTAATTATTATTATATGTAAATGGGAACCTGAAAAATGTTAATTATGTTAGATTAGGGTGGATGTCATGCCAGCGATTTATCATTGATTTCATGCTCACTTGGTTTTGCAAGATGCAAGAATGATGGCGAAAAGGCGATGAGAAATTCATTTTTTTATTATTGTAATTTATATAGTTCATTATAAAATGAATATATGTATAATGTAGTATCATGTTACAAAAAGTTATATTCAAAATTTGTTAATATGCATGAGATGCTAGTTTTTAGGGACATCTAGGAAATGTGTATTTAATCATAGGTTCAATTTGATTCATAGTACGTATGGTAAAAATATTTGATATATATATATATAGTAAATGAATTTGGAGTAATATCTTGTAGTGCATATTCAGTGTTTGATAAACGATTAATTAATTTACTTGTTGTATTCTTACCTTGTAAATGTAATAAAGAGATTTAATCGAAACACTCAACCCGTGTATAATATCGGAGCATAACATGTCTTGATGTGTGATACTTTTTACCGTAGAAGACACTGAAAACTGTAGAATGAACTTAAACTCTGCACTTGATGGAACCTCCTAGTTTAGGTAAATAAAACCCCTAGTTGGAGTTTACCATCATAGTCGTCATGTTTAGTGACCTTGTCATGAACCCGCCTTTTAGAAATTACATGGTCCAACTTTATCTGGAGTATGTGGTTTCCTTCTAGATTTGGTAACTATTGTATATATCTCCCCCCCAGGTAGATATAGACGAACAAGAGAATATAGAAATCAAAGAAGCTCAAATCCCTGACATTCACAAGGCGCAGGAAAGTGGCGCACAGAAATGGATGTCGACAGGGTAAAGGATGTGCCCTTGGCGCACGGAAATGGCGCATGACAATGAGTGTTGACACTAAAATGTATGCGCCAAGGCACAGGAAAGTGGCACACAGAAATGGATGTCGACAGGGTAAAGGATGCGCCCTTGGCGCACGGAAATGGTGCATGACAATGAGTGTTGACACTAAAATGTATGCGCCAAGGCGCAGGAAAGTGGCACAGAAATGGATGTCGACAGGGTAAAGGATGCGCCCTTGGCGCACGGAAATGGCGCATGACAATGAGTGTTAACAGGGCAAAAGTTGTGCCTTGGCACACGTAAGAGGATGTTGACACACACACGGATGCACCTATGGCGCACCTTCAGGAGGCGCAACATTTTGAGCGCTGACAGGAAGTAGACCCTGGCGCAGATATTCAGATGGCCATAACTTTTGACTGGGAGCTCGGATTCATGCAAGGTTGGACTTTTCGGAAAGCTTACAAGGTCCTCTGTCCAACTACGACTGGATATCTTTAATTGGGTGAGAAAAAATTCTTAAAAATTCAAAATACAGTTCGCCACTTTTGGGTTCGCTGGGGTTCTCACCTACCATCATTATGAGATGAGTTAAGTGCATTCTGGAGGTGGTTGGGGTAGATTTCGATTTCCTCTCTCTTTTCTCTCTCATTCTTCCTATAAATTGTAAGGAGGGGCTTCTTTCTAAGTGGTGGTTCATCTTTTCTGCTCTGCCCTCCCTTCTTTTTCTTCTCCAGGGTTGAAAATGGAGTTCGAACCTCCTCCCTTGCTCTGTAATGGCGTTTTTCCTTTTACTATGAAATGATGTTCTGTGCAAACTTCTGGAGCAACAAAACGTGTTTTTCATTGATGCATCATCCATCATTGCTCGTTTTTGCTTGTTTTCTTCTTGCCTCTCTTCATTGCAGGTATTTGTGCATGTTTGAAAGTTCATTGCAGGTTTGGAGCTGTGTTCATGGAGTTTTGGGACATTTTCCGTGTGAAATCTATCCTTGGGTTTGTGATGCGTCTGTCCATCCTTCCCATTGCTCACCTCTCTTTGTCCCAAGGTAGTTTTGATAGATGTTCAACATTCTCCTTCTCCCGGTGTATCACCGTTTTAGTGTAGGCTTTTGTTGTTTTTCCCTTTTCTCTCTCTCTCTGTCTCCTTGCACACTGCGGTTAGATTAGGATTAGATTAGCTTGCTGCACTTTGGAATAGCTTGTGGCGGTAGTTTAGGAGCGTAGAACCGAATTAAAATCTTCTCTGGAGATTCCTTTCTCATTTTTGCAAGTCCCACACTTGGAGAAGGTTTCAATGTTGTGCAATCACACTTTGGATGCCTAAAGACAACTTAGAAACCCGATCGGCATCCAGGGGTGCTTTGTGAGTCTCAGCAACAACAACGGTAACCACGAGGAGAATGTCCTCTCTTCAATTCTGTCACTGTGGTTGAGTGGTGAAGACCACCTTGGAAGTCACCTTATGAGCCCTTGTTCGAAGCAACGACTATGCAATGTAACCTTACTATCCGTGGAGTAAGTAGAGCTGATACTCCCTTAGTATCCTTTTGGTTTTCCCAGTCTTACGAGATTAGATCTAGAAAATTGACTTCATCAGTGAATGAAGTCCCTGTTGGATCTAGACGACATAAATGGAGATCATGAAATAGTTGTTCTAGGTCTTAAACTCTTGTTAATGAACTTCTTAGTCCCTCTCAGTTAAATGTGTTAGCTTGGTTCCTATCAACATAACACTTGGTCTTTTCTGGAAGGTGGTGTAGCATAAATGTGTCCTCTCACCTTAAACTCATTTAGAGTTGAGGGGTAGATCCTTAGGTGAAATTGGAATTTATCTAAACCTCAGTTGATTGGATGTTTTAGGCTTTGAGTTTTGTTAATAATGGATACAATTGATTCTTGGTGGGACTAGGCCTTTGAGCCAATTTAGAGTCCACTAAAAATAAGATAAAATAAAATAATGTCTTGTAAATGCTTAACTGAATCAAACTAAGATTGATAATAAAATAACCATAGTACGAAAACAAATGTGCTTCGGATGGAAGGAAGTTTATAGGAAAGAGAAACTTGAACCTTCACCTCCTTTGATGTGTATTATTATTTTTTCCTCGACAACTTATGGTTGGTCCCCTTGCTTAATGAGGGTAAAATTAAATGTCAACTAAACATATTTTGAGAAATAAACCTTTAGCATAAGAACGAGAGAATTAGGAACTTTGTATGTAATTGGAAATATGGAATTTAATTATGTAAGTTATGGAGATTGACATAAGGGATAAAGAGTAAACTTAAATGGTCGAACAATAGGTTAAATGTGAAATGAATTAAAGAATCTGTATGTGGAAAATGGATAAAATCATCCTTGTATAAAAATGTTCCTGGAATGTAAATCATAACTAAGATGTAAATATGGAAATGATGTGGTGTGGGTGGTCAATCCTTGGGTCCCTTGTTTGAGGTTGGGTCATTACTAGTATTCGTTCTTTTGGAAAAGTGTGGCACCGACATGTATATGGTGTTGTCATATGTCTATGTGAGTCAATGAATTATGTAAGCATCTGATGTGTTGTTGAGTTTCCCTTCTTGGAACCCTTGTGGTGTTGTGAAGTAAGCAATGTAAGTCAAAAAAAATTATCCTGGTAATTTTACTATTGTTTGTGTGTGTAAAATGTGGGTGTTACAATGTATTGTTGACAAACAAATCAAGCAGAATATTTTTTATCATCATGATTAATTTCGAGATGCAAGAGTAAAACGGATAATGAAGGTGCCTAAAGAAGTCTAAGGTTGGTTTCAGATAGTTTTGGATTGGGAGATGTCTAAGACAGTTTCCTGTTGGGTGTTTAAGTCCCAATTAGTTAACCAGGTGAGAGGAATGTTTTGATGTGTTAATTATGTTCGTGCAGTCTTAGGTAGTGTGTGATAAGTGAAATGCAGAGAGTTAACCCCTTATTTAGGCTATGTGATCAGGCATAATGTAGAAGGTTTGTTTTAGACCAAAATGAAATGTGACATTCGATGCAGACAGTCACTCAAAAAAGGGAAAGTTCAATGCAAAAAAGAGAAAATAGAAAAAAACGAGAAAACCTGGAGAATCACTTATTGTTGTTATTTGATTGCACGTGTTTAGAGGTATTAATCATTGACCCGAACATCCAGTGACCTTAAAAGTGCACCGTTCATGACTGGAAGAGGGGTATGGAGAAAGAACTTTTAGGCATGTTTGTTGTTGTTTCCTTTTTGTTGTTAATAATTGTCTTTGACAACGTAGTGTTGGTGATCACAACGTTGTGGAGTTTGTAGATTTCACCTACAAGAGAGAATAGATGTAATTAGCTGGTGTAATTAAGACAAAAGGCATAAATGTCATAAGTATTTTGTTTACAACAAGCGTCATCTAATAAAGTAAAATGATTCTAATAAAATCATAATTTAACGCTCCTTTTTTATTAGAGTAACTAAGATATGAAAATAAATTGATAAATTGTTATCTAGGGAATAAACTAAAAAGTGACAAATGACAAAATGAACGATAAAAGAGATTATGGCTTATGGAACATATTACGAATCATATAAAGACGTTGAACTAGAGACAAATTAAAGAGAAAATAATAATAAAAGTTATCTAAATAATGAAGCAAAGCATCATGCTCTAAACAACAATAGTACCGATAGGTGAGATAAATGATCAGTAAGATACCAAGAAGCAAAAAAATGTTTTGATGAGGGATATATTTTAATTGAATCGATTAAAAATGGATATATGTATTTATACGTAGGTAGATAATGTCGAACGTTTTATTTAATGTGGTTTATCCAATATGTATTTATATATCAAGTCTATAATAATTATTCATTACAATTATCTAACACGTAAATATACAATTTGATATACATTTAAATACAATTAGATATACATATTAGATAATTATATACATATACAATTAGATATATGTAAAAATAGACAATTAGATATATAGATAATTGTATTTTAAACGGTGGGCTTTGTAATTAGATATCAGGTGACTGGAACTTACAGCCACCGAAAAGAGCTAAGCCATCGGCAAATTTTGATTTGACAGGCAACTATAATGTGACAGGCCTGGTTGGAAAGCACAAAAAAACAGATCGAATCTTGCTTTTAGGAAAAGTAACAAAAGTTGAACTGTTGTTGGAAAGACTTTCTGCACATGGACGTGGCTTTTCACCTGTTGGATGACATAAGGAGAATCTCAGAAAATCTAAACGAGTAATATGTCTAATTGGTTGTGGATGTTGCCACAAGCAGTGTTTATAGATGTATGCTGCCACAAATTTGTAAACTGCTTGCTACGCACAAAAGACTGCATACACACACTTTTACAAAACATGGAGATGTATTCCACAGAATGGTAAACCAATCGTTGTACAGAGAGACCTGCGTGGATTTGAAATTGAGCTGGGAGTTAGAAGCGTCACAAATTGGGATCTTGTGATTTGGCATGGATATTCACTTTCTCTACATGGGAAATCATGGTCATACGTGGGTGGCCTGAAAGTGCTTGGAGCTTTTTGTAGCTCAGTTGGAATGAAATGGGAGCTCAGTGAGAAGGATGGTGAAATCAATGACGAAGAAAGTGATACCTCATCTATTGCTTGTTGTCGGATTTGCTTCGAGCTGGAGGGATCTGATCTAGGTGATGAGTTGATATCTTCTTGCATGTGCAAAAGAACTCAACAATTTGATCGTTGTTCTTGCCTTGACCACTGGCGCTCAGTCAAGGAAAGTTTTTCATTCTCACATTCTACAACCTGTAAAGCACAATTTCATCTACGGTCTGAAATACCAGAAGATTACTCTTGGCGTAAGCTTAAGTTTAGGATTTTTGTTACACGTGATGTCCTCCTTGTGTTTTTGGCAGTGCAAGCTACAATTGTTGTTATGGGCAGTATTGCGTACCTGATGGACACAATTGGGGAGTTCAAAAATTCATTCAGTGGTGGATGGGACTGACTGTTGGCCCAACATCCTATACCATTCTACTATTGTTTTGGGGTTTTTTTAATTTGTAATCCTATATTTTGGAGGTCTGATAGTGTATTGCTCATTAGTCAACAACAATACATGCATGACATCCACCTACATGATAGAAACAAGAGAAAATAACGAGAGGGACTCGGGTGTGAGTACGGGGTTGATCATGATCACCGAGGTACATTCGGCGGGTGGCTCGAGATGGGGTGTCGGGTAGAGTCGAGTTAGGGTGTGGGAGGGGTTGGTGCGTGCCAAGTTGTCATTGAGGGTGAGGGTCGTGGTTTTGGGGACGGAGGAAATGGTTGATTGGCTCGAGAGTTTAACGTGGGGTGAGGAAACGGGGTTGTTGGGACGGGAATGACCAAGTGGTGAGAGAGTAACTCGGCGTGTAGGATAAGGTCTCGATGAGTATGTGGAATGAGGTGAAGGAAAATAGGGTGGAGTTGGTCGGGGAAAGGGGAGGGGAGTTTAATAGCGGGTCCGAGTGTGGGAAGTAAGTTGGGATGGGTTGTGTGGGAATAGCTTGGCCAAGCTAGCCGAAGGGAAGTAGGGGATAGGTGAGGGGGTAGTTTTAGGACAATAATAATAATTTATTTTTTAGATTAGATTTTATTTATTTATTATACTCATTTACTATAATTTTTTAATTATTATTATCTTTTTAATAACAATAACAATAAAACTTTATATCAATTATAAGCAACCCAATAACAAAACTTGTGAAAACAATAAAACCGCTTACCTCAAGGTGGATAAAGACTACCAAATGCAAGTAACACACCGAACTGGTGGAGATAATACTAAAACCCTGCAAACGAGTCTAAAAATGAAATATTCACAAAATATATCTAAATAGACAACAACTATGAATCGAGATAAGCTGGTATACTTACGACACCTCCTCAAGACGAGTAAAGTAACAAGAAAATGACCAGATCTTGGGTCTGGTCCCACCACATGTGTAAAATATTGTACAGAAACTTCGTTCTCGAGTGGGGTGAAGGCCGATACAGAAGCCACCAGCAACTTCGAATGATGGAGGGCTTAGGACATCAGATGCAGATGTGGATCTACGGTGCAAAGAAGATAAATGTATGATATAAAGAAGCTAGATCTGTAAAACTGAAATAGATAAGATTAGATAACAATATGCGGGGGTTACTCAGACAGTGTCGGTTCCAAGAGGATTTTAAATCCCTTAGAGGATGTCAACCCCCATGTTAGACAAGATAATAATAGATCATGAATAGTAGTTATCATTTATAAATAATAGAATATAAAATGTGTAAATGACAAGTAACTAAAATGACGAGGAACTTAGCTTGTGCTTTACTATGGAGATGAAATGGGCATCAAGATGGTAAGATAACGAACTATGGCAAAGATTTCTCCCTCAAACTTGTAGAACTTAATTAAGCTCTTCTTCTCTTCTTTGGGCCTAGGTCTCTCCAGGGTCTAGGTCTAGGTCCTCCTCTAGGTCTTCTAGGTCTAGGTCTTTTCGAGTCCTTTGAAATATGGGGAAAACATATATTTATAGCTTGGAGGTGAGGTTAGATTAGGGTTAACAAGTAACCGAGGTTGGGTAGAGTAACTGAGTTAAGAGGTATGATGTGATCACGTGGGGACCATGGTTTGAATTATTAGATGGAGTGGGGAGCATGATTGACATGGTAGGTGAGATGAAAGATTCCATTTGATATTTAGAAAGGGGTGTTGGATGGGTATATTAAAACCCATGGATTGAATAAAATGTGAGAGATGGGGATAATGCCAAAATCATAATTATCAAATGGGTCCACATGGATCCCATTCGATAATCAATTAAATAAGATGAGTAAATAGATGGAATTTATTTAAATTTAAGAAAAAGAAAAGTGAGAGTGGAAATTACATGAACGTGAGATGTTGAAGAGGCGCTATACCAAAATCGGTGTCTACACTTATACATTTTCTGTAGCTTACATTTTATGTTTTACATTAGTGTTTTGCTTTTCGTGTACTAACACTTGTTTTCATATCCACTTGTCTGTGTGTGCCTTAGTTTCTACTATGAACATTCCCTTCCCCTTGTAGAGGCACAGTTTGAGACAACGTTTGGTCCTTCTTCAGAGTGCATACTCCTTCAACGATGTCGCATGCACCACAAACGAGGGGGCATCATTTGGGTGAATCACCACCCCATACAAAGTTATACACGTATGGTTTTGAAAGAACACAACTTTCAATTTCGGATAGGGATCAAAATTAGACTTGGGTCCTTATCACAATGGTCATTCCTAGATGCACGAAACCAAGGGCAATTACACAATGATTGGTAATTGAAAGACGATCTGCATAACTCCATACATAACGGCTTTTATAGGCGAGATAATCCTTAGTAGACGTGTTTATACACACCATTTGTAGTAGTATTCTACATAGCATAAAGCAATTAAATTTTGGAAGATGACACCATACTATTGTCCCTACACTTCTTCCATTTCACTAGTGTGAGATCACTCAATAAACTCGTGTGTCAACATCATTTATAGGATCCTTCTTTACACTCTTTCATCATCATGGATCAAGTGCACATGTTCTTTTTCACACTTTCGGCATTTTACATACTTTCCTTATACATTTTTTACATATTTTGATCATATACATACGTATTTGACTACTGGTTCAGCTTCTCTTTTGCATGTCATGCGTATGGGAAACAAGAGCCAACATTAACAACAACATCACACGCATCGATATTAATAACAGTACATCATGACATCTACACATGTGCTTCCACCACAGGTTCATTTTCATCATCACTTTTTACACTTTATTCTCCTTAGCATCCACGCTTCACATTTTTATCACTCCACGCTTTGTCTAGTCCCCCGGCATGCTTTCTACATCTATGTACATGGTTATCAGGTACGCATCTCTATCTACTTTATGTTATCAATCTTTCCGCTCACAAACATAAAGTAGAGGAAAATGTAGACACAAAATCGGACACTTTGGGTAATTATCTAGTCTCGGTTGCATATTATTATTCATGTGATTCCTAAGTAAGAAAATTACTAATAAAGTCATGTCTTTGGCCACCTTTCTTTTCTTTTTGTTACTACTTTCAATCTCTCACCCTTACTTGCTCAGTCTACCTTTTTACTCTTTGACATTTGTTATTTTGTTAGGCACCCTCGTCCCCTCTAGGCACTCCTATCCAATTTGTACTTTACTCACACTTTTTGGGTCCTTTCTAGCCGTTTAAACATCTTATCTTTTTGGTAGTCGACCTTTTTGGGTAAATTATGAAATTCAAGCAAGGGAATCATATAAATATAATGTTATGTGATCATAACAAGGGACAAAGCACTAAGCACTATCTATCGCCACCTAAGGTTGCATACATCAAGGCATCTAAGAGCTCCATTTACATCCATCTAGCTCCATCACAAGGGACACAAGGGTTAGTTTTCTGCATCACACTTCATATGAGGGAATTTCATTATATTCCATGCACACATTTACTACATTCTACATCTAACTACTTACTTGTTATCCAAGTGTAACACACACAAGAGCAACCTAGGGCACAATTCCACACACACACATACAACTAAATTGGGTCTAAGATGTAGTGTAGCGCTCAGTCGTAAGTTCATCATTGTGACAACTAAGGACAGTATGACCCCTCATTTTACATCTTTCTTTTTTAGGATTTGATGTCTTTTTAGGGTTTTACAAGTACATACTTCATTATAGGTTTCCAACAACCTCAACGATCTTGGTGTGACCAAAGGCAACTAAAGGTGAACATCTCATGACACCTTGGAGGATGTTTTATGAGCATTTCCATAGACCCAGACACCTGTGAAACGGGTCTAGGGCGCTCGTAGGTGCCCCTGTCCCTCTCTAGGTGCCCCAGTCTAGCATGTTCCTCCAAATCTACATTTTGTAGGGATTACGTGTGACGTTGCTTCCTCTTTGTTCGGCTGGTCGAGCTTCGATCCAATCTAGACTTCACCGTGAATCGGATAAGGATTTTTACCCTCTCTTTGCCATAAGGGTTTCATTATTTATTGCTTATTTTGCTTGGGTGTAATTTCTATATTTCATTGTTATTTATTTACTATTGTTATAGCATTCATATTAGGCTCATATATTTCATATTTAACTTAATCAATCATACCACATTTAAGGACTTGGCACTTTATGAAGTCCTCGTACAAAATTTAGCTCAATATACACAAAGCTCCCTAAAAATTATTCATGCACATCCATTGAGGAAACACCTTCACCAATCTGAAGTCTCCTTCCAAGTTAAGGAGTCTCCATTTTCATCATACAAGAAATCAAAGTGACCCTTCCCAAGCATTTGGGAAAGTTTTAAACTCAAGCAAGGAATTGACAAAGCAGGGTTGTCAATTTCTAATTACACTACAATAGATATCACATGCTAGGAGAACGATGTGTGATTTGAGGCCTCTTTGGAGTAGTGTGTATTTTGATGATGCGAGATGGGTAACCCAAATAAAATTTTTTTGTAGGAACTCCTTCTTGCACTACAAGGGTTTGAGGGTTTGAGTAAAATTTATAGAGTCATTATGAAGGTGAGCGAAGAAGACCGACAAACAAAGACATACATTTCCAAGTAGGTGAAGCACTCAAGAATTTTTATACCCAAATTTAGAGTAGGTCCAAGGCCATACGAAGGGTCAAGACCATACAAAAACTATTGAATAAGTTGTACGATTTTGACCAAGCTCGCTTTCATGTCACAGTTTCACATAAAAAGCATTTCTAGTTCTAAATATGCTTGTTCCTACACTCAAACCACCCAGAATCCTCCAAATCCACACAAAATCGGGTAAGTGCTTTCTCTCCCTTATGTTTTGACATTTTAAAAGTATTTAGTCACTTTTAAAAGTGTTATTATGATTTTCAAATTCAATTTTATTTCGATAAAATGATAAAGTGTGTCTACACACTTAGGTATATTTTTCTTTTAAGCATGTAATTTTAAATTTCATACTTAAATGGGGGAAATGTAGAAAATCAAATTTGGCAAGATATCCTTTCGGACTACTAATGTTGACATTGCATACTTTATGGACAAATGCACTCTCCTCGGTCTTGTTTGGCACACCTCGATAACACTTCATGTACTTGTTTATCTTTGCACACCTCTCTGTCGATAGTTTCTAAAACCTAATTGCACAAAATACATCTAGAAACATCTCATGCTTAGGCCCATAAAGTCAAAATGTTTTTTTCTCTTTCCCAACCAAAGCTCGCTGGAGCCACAGTCGGGTTGTGAAAATCTACATATCTACCCTACCATATAGTTTTGGACCAACATCTTGTCCATTCATTCTTTCGATTATGTCACCTTCATGCAAATAAAAACACCCCTTTTGTTAGTCTTTCATGTCATAACACCCTTCGGAAGCATATATATAAGAAAGTAAATCATACCTCATTTAAGAACCTAGCACTTTATGAACTCCTCATGCAAAAGCTAGTACTAAATCCGCTCAAATCTCCCTAAATATAAAAATAACCCATGCACATCCATTAGGAAAGCATATATAAGCAATTAAATCATACCTCATATAAGAACCTATCACTTTATGGACTACTCATGTAAAAGCTAGCACTAAATGCACTCAAAGATCCCTAAATATAAAAACAACCCATGGATCATACATATGTTATTGACTGTAGTATATGGTTTTGAATAAGCTTAGTTTCAGGTCACAGTCTCATAAATGAAGCATTTTAAGTTCCAGATATATATGTTCCTACACTCAGACCACCCAGAATCCTATAGATCCACACAAAATTAGCTAAGTGTACTCTCTCCCTTATGTTTTGACATTTGTTAAATAGTTATTCACTTTGAAAAGTGTTATTCTAATTTGTTCAAATAATGATGGAAGTTAATTAAATTAGAATAATCACATGTAACACTATTCATCCTTTTTTACGTATGTTAAATAAAACATTCATAAAATCAAAGAGGGTGAAATCAATAATAAACCTATAGATTATAAAAATATGTGTTGTTTAATGTTAAGATATTCAAACTCTAGAAATTTATATAATTGAAGTTGTGGGTTATGGTTTAAAAATCTTACACCCTTTTAATATTTCTAAAATTGATCTTATGACTTTGATGATAGATCTAGGTCATGTAACGAATCATTACACTAAAATATCGAGGCATTAGTGAAATCCACACATGACGATCATAACATCCCACGTCACTTTCGTAGATCCCAACCTCGGGTTGGGTTTTCGCCCGCACTCCCATATGTATGAGCCTCGCTTCACCGACATTTAGGCGCCCCACGGGCCCAGCTACACGACATAACCAACCAAGTGGGATTTAAACACGGTTGGTTCTTCGATACCAAATGTAACAAACTGTTACACAAAAACCTTGAGGCATTAGTAAAATCGACACATGAGGATCATAACAAGTCATGTATATAAGGAACTAGCTCCGTGCGAAATTAGGTGACTTGGAAATGTACGGAGAATGAATTTGTGTGTTTAGAGAAGAATTATTAAGAAATTTTTCCTTGGCTGGCCAATTTTTGTCCTTTGCAGATTAACACTCATATCTAGATTTGGAGTGGTGATTTTTTTATTATTTTGGGTTCATGATTCTATGTTTAGATTCTTATGATCGTCACTCTATAGCATATTAAGGATTCTTCTTCAAAACCTTAGCTTTCTCTTGAAGACTTGAAAATGGGTTGCTTTAATTAGGTTGGACCGACCTCAAGCAACACCCTTGTGGTGTGATGAGTACTACACTATATTTCAACACTCAAGAAGAATCAATTTGCATGTACTTATCCTTTCGGTTGAATGTGTACATGAATGTACATTAAACAATGTGTTGACAAGATCCTAAAATGTCATTCAAGTATTTAACAATGGTCTTGTGTGTAAAATGTAGCATGTGATAATGACTTAGGGTAGCCGTATAAGATGTATTTAGACTTAGTATTTGGATAATATGCTTCGAGGAGTGATTTTTCAACCAGGGTGCTCCATTGTGATCTCCTAGGTATCCCAAATATGTAAAAGATGAGGCCCTTTTAAATGGGTGGGTTCATTATGATTTTATATATGAATTTATGAAAGGTTTTCCCACTTATTTGACCTTAATCGACTAGGCTAACTTATGTATTTGAAAAATTGACTATTACATGGTTAGAGGATGAAATGTCAACCTTATAAAAAATTGTCTTTGGTTTTGACCTTGACGAGCGACTTTGTCTTGGAAAATTTCAAACTCTGTTTTGTAATTTGGAAAATGTGATCATCAGTATGAGATGTGTTATGTATTCATAAATATGTTTTTGAGAGTCAAATTTTAGTAACAATTGTGACCTAATGGCTATGGAGTGTTAAACTAAGTTAGATACATGTAGGAATAAGTAAATTAAGTGCAAAAATGGAAATGGGTTAAGATAAACACCAAGAATAATTTATAAAATTTCATTGGTCCAAACTCAAGGTACTACATTTTGTCCTCATTTTAATCTAGTGATTAAAAAATACATGATTAAAATAAATAAGTTATAAATAAAAAACCTCCCAAAAGGACAAGTTATATGTGAGAGTGGAATGTGTGTGTTCCCTTCTCCTTGTTTTCCCATATATGTGAACATGTGTGCCAAATGTAAAAAATATGTATTAATGCAATATCCTTATAAAAAATAGTGAAAAACATAAACTTAAATTAGACCATGAAACTTATACACATATATGCCCCATGTGTCAAATGTAAGGGATGAAAATATTGTATATAAGAAAAAAATGTAGTTGATTCTCTCATAAGCCATTATAGCAATTGAGAATGTTATGTGAGCCAACAAGTGTGCATTTGAGATAGACATGTAATCACCCTATGTGTATTTGAGTCTATCATATAGCCACCTTGTGTGCATTTGAGCATTCCACATAACCACCTTGTGTGCCTTTAATCCTACCACATGACCTATTTATTTGTGATCTTGATAAAATAACCGCAATGTCATGTAAACGACATAATTCACATATGTCAAAGCTTTGTAATATATTTGGAATAATTGTTTGAGTGTCATCACATGATGACACCTAAATCACTATATTTATAATGTGCATGATTTTTTAAATTAAAAAAAGCTCAATATGTTCCCTTTTAAGATGATTGGTGCTACAAAGGATCACTTAGCCAAAAATATAAAGTGTTACTTATAAAAAGTGTATATGCCACAACAATGATATAAACCATATAGTGTACCAACTAACATGGTAAGAAGGACTAGTGTTCATTATATATAAACATGTAATCATAAGTATCATGTATCTTTAAAAGAGTGAAACATATCATGAGAATGTTCTGGTAATATAGAAAGATAACATGACAATGATAAGAAGAATGATATGAAAATAATAGACAAATCAACACCTAATGGATCCATAGTGACCCGTGATATGATGATGCAACATGACATGAAAGGTATGTCATAAAGAAACATAATTGATAAGACATGAACTCTACCATTGTTAGTAGCGTTAGATGTTATCTCGTGTGTGAAAAAAGAAGCATGTAATAAGAAATGGCATAATTGTGATAATATAACTAGAAACGGCCCTAGAGCCAATGTGTAAGAAATGAAATAATCAATATGTAATAAACAATGATAAAATTGTACAGTGAAGCAACTAATGGACTAAGATCTATATTATAACAATCAAAGTGTTATGAACAATGTGTAGTAAGAATTGATATAATCATTAAGTTTAACAATAATGGGCCTAGAATTAAAATATAATAATCAAAGTTCCATGAGAAAGGTGTAAATCAGTCGATCTACTAAAATTGAATGTTTGAGAATCAATCTGAATAAGTAATAATAATGATGTAAATCAACCATGTGGAATGGATCTAAAGGTGAAATCAAACAATATGTGCTAATAAAGTATGTAAACAATCAATGTGTTTTGAATAATGTGTACAACACATAATGTGTTTCAAAGGAAATGTATGACATGAGAAAATTATTTCATAATAATGTGTTATTAATGGAAATAACTCAAGCAAGGTATGCTGATGTGTCAAAGGATGTACATTCATGTCAAAATATATAGAAAGTAACATTGCATACAATATTTATTTCATTCTAAAGATATAGCAAGTAATGTCTCCAGGCAAATAGGACAGGTGATGGGTACCCAAAGTGAATGAGCATAGAGAAAAAAAAGTAGTGAAAGATAACACTTATACAACCATAACATGTGAGAAAAGAAAACATAAATCACACAAGTGCACAAAGCAAACATAACAAAAAGCATACAAGTGTATAGAGAAAACACAACATGGAACATACACATGTATAGAGAAAATAGAGCATATAATGTATACAAATGCCTAGAGCAATTAAAGAAGACAACATCGCAACTCATATAAATTTCTAAAGCGAATGAACAAAAATATTTCATATTAGTCAAAGCATACAATCATACAATCCCACAAAGGAGTCAAATAATTCAATTTTGTAAAGAAATAAAATAAAGTAATCACACAAGTGCATAGAGAAGTAAAATTAGTCCATGTCATACAACAATAAAGGCATATAATCACACAAGTTCACAAAGTAGTCAAATAAGTCGATTGTTGTAAAGAAATTAGTGAATTAACACACAAGTGTGTAAAGCAATCAAATCCTTCAATGTTGTGAAGAAATCAAAGAATGTAATACACAAGTGCATGAAGTAGTCAAATCACTCATTGTATTATAATAAACATACCATGTAATCACACAAGTATACAAAGCAATTAAATCAATTAATGTCGTAAAAATCAATGAATGTAACACAAAAGTACATTGAGTAGTCAAATCTATCAATCTCATAAATAAATCGATAAGCTAATCTTAAAAGTGTTAGAGAATTCAAATTAATCAATATGAAGAAATAATTAATGGTGTAAGTAATAGTGTGGGGTATCCAAAACAGGATCCCAGGTCCAATAGTAGTGAACTAGTATGGAGAGTAAACGATAAATGCAAGTAAGTATAGTCAAGTTAATGTTTAGAAATAAGAAATATGACCATTAGATAAAACATGATATAACACATCTTATAAGTAGTACAACATTGTGGTTCTCACAATGGACTATTGTAGAAAGATATGATCATGATAAACTCATTTTGTGTAGGTGCCCTAAGTGTAGGTATGCATCCCCCAAGATAGAAGAATGTAATAAATTGTAATATGCTAAATATGTGGTCAAAGTAGGCTCAATATGTAAGATGTATTTAACGTAGACATGCCCCCATGTTATTATGCTACAAGAGTCATATAGTGTGTAATGTACATAAATTTTAACTACTTAATGTGCTCTGTGAAGTGCAAGTATTAAGGTGTTGTATAATGTTAAATTTGAATGATCGTAAGGCTCAAATCTATGCAATGACCGAACATGTCACATGTAGGTCATGATTTTCTATTTTCATAATGTTATATTATTTATTTTTTATGGAAATGGAGAATCAAAGGTAAACATCTTAGTAGAAGCGGTAGTAATCGCTGAAATAGGCTACAAATAATGAAAAATCCAAGGCGAGGTCTTGGGTAAGTAATATTACATTAACAAATGTGTTGTATCGTCAAGTAAATTAGCCTATCCAAAACTAAGGAAGAAAGTGCCACATAGTCGATAGTCATGCTAAGTGTGTGTATGTGTACGCACGCGTGTAAAGCTCTATGTACAAATGAAAATATGCAAATGTGGGTGCCAATGCATAAGTTACTCTGAACAATTACCTATATCTACAGGGTTATAGATTGTGTCATAAGATGTGAAACATTATATATGATCGTCACTATAATTTGGAAAGTAAACACGTACACTAAAATAATTAGATTCATCAATATTAATGTTGGGAAGTTGCATGTCACAAGGATTCATAGCAATCATAGGATTTTGGTGTGAATGAAAGTGTATTTTTGCCCCTCGAAGATCACACCCTCATAGCCTGCTACATAACCACGGTTTGTCATGCATGGCTATATATCATATTTTAATGACAATCTTGGCATAAAATGATACCTGGAATAGATGATAACGGGTTTATGATAGGCGAAGGTGTTAGGATATAATTATGATCCCTTTGATGGTTAATTCTATGAGGTGCATCGTGAGTAAGGTATTTGTGGCTAATTCAAGGTCTTGACAATGTAGGAACATTGTTGATTACCATACTCGGTCGAGTAGGGTATTTATATCACTTAATAGGGACCATGGGCATGTTTTGATTACTAATGTATTTTGAATTCTTCGACAAATCCTTGTGCATATTGTATATTCTATTTTAATATTATAGAAATAAAATTCAATGATGTCAAAGTAGAAAACAAAGTGAAAGTAACATGCGTTGGTGTACTTATGAATATAACGATTTATATGACCATGGATTATGTAACCAAGGGATGACACCTACTTAAAGTGTGATATAAACTAGCAATCGCACGTGAAGTGTGCGATGTGAACGCCGAAGGGGAAGTTTGCGATGAAGTTGATTTTGAGGGGCCAAAAAATAGGAGGAAGAGGGTTGTAGAAGAGGGGGTTATGGGGAGGACAATGATTTGGAAGAGGATAAAGCTGGGGGGGGAGTGCTAACAAGGTCTTTCACGTAGTGAAAATGTCTTTGGCGTAATAAGATGCCAACATTTGCTCAATTTTTTTTGTTGCGTTAGCTCTTCCATTTAATACAACCACAAAAAAAAACTCTTATCTTTGTTTTGTCTACACACTAAAAAACACCCCAATTTTTTGTTGAAGGGGAAGAAAAACATCATGTGGAAGTAGAGAGGGATTTAGAAATTTGGACACAACTATAAAATTGATGACCTTTTAACATTCGAGATTACTAGAAGTAACTTCTCTCAACAACTTTTTCATCTTGCCACAAAAAAGTTTAATTTCTTGACCTCAACATGGGCCCATGAAGGACATCAACGCTTAAAGTAGAGTAAATGAAAATCATTAAATCCAATAAGTCGTACTCTTCTACGCTTATGAAAGGATTGAACGTGCATTGCTGATTTCAAGAAACCCAGGATACAACACATGCAGGTCGACGATCTTAGGTGGTTCCAAAGAAGATGTCAACATACTTTGAACTGTGGGCCATCGAGTCTCCTGTCAGACTTAATTGTGGCAGGAATGGATTTACATCTACTGACTGCAAAATTAATTAGTATTAATTCAGGTTATACAAATTTAAATTAAATAAAACAAAATTGTCATATAAGAGAGACCTAAATATGGCATGAAAAAGTGCCAATAAAATATTACATTTGAAAGAAATGGTGAAGATTAGTGTTTAATAAAGTAGAAGAAATATGCTAACATTCACTTGGTCTATTTGATTGTACGTAGGAGACTGTAACCACGTTGTTTAGAATGGAGATATTCGTGAACAAAACAACAAATGCTTACCATTATTTTGTGCTAGAAAGAGGGGAGTCCCATTCCAGTAAGGCGTGCCAAGCATTTTAAGTGAGGCACGAAGATGACGGGCTTTGCGTTTATTTGTAGCGTTTACCCATGGTTGGCCAAGAGGGTCAAAAATGATAGAGGAAAAAACAAAGTACAAATGGCTAAAGTGAAAAAGATGAAAAGTGCATGCCCATGCCCTACAACGGTTAGTGGTATTCACAAGAATTACCATGGTAGTTTCTAGTTTTCAGGTATATGGGGAACAGTCTCCCCAAATGGACGATTGAAGATGGATCCATGAAGGACGTCAACGTACTTTGAGGTTTTCCCCCATAAATTTTACATTTTTTCAAAACCAAACCCCAAGAAAATCATTGACCATTGTTGTCAATCAAAAGAAAGGAAGAAACAAACGTGAATACTTACAGGCATTTGTGTTCTCGATTCTCAAGAACATTGTACTGAGTAGGACGAGGAACCTATTCTCTGGATTGATGCGCAACATGATCTTCATCAGAATCTAGAAATCCTCCTTGGGTTCTCTAGATGTTGATGTTATTGAAGAGGTGAATCTGATCCATTTCAAAAGTCTTTCTCGTGTAGAGAAGTGCTAGCCTTGTATGCAACATTCACCATTTCATTTGTCTCTGGTGCACACTTGATCTTGCTCTCTCTCTTTATCACGCGAATATCCTTGTCCAGCGACCTTGTATGTCGATGTAGATAAAGGGCTTGGCCTTCAACATTTTGATGGCTATGGCTGATCCATCACATGACCGAAACAGAGAGAGGAAACATGAAATGCACACACAAGACCGATAGAGGAAACATGGAATGCCAATTTTCGAAAATCCACTTGTCTATAACTATCACTGCCACATTGAAAATCTACTTATGGCACATGCGAGATCATCTCAAACTTATTGAAATTTAGTTTGTCTCTAGTGCACACTTGATTTCGCTCTCTCTTCGTCATGCAAATATCCTTGTCCAATGATCTTGTGCGTCGACGTGGATAAAGGGCTTGGCCTTCAACATTTTAATGGCTATGGCTGATCCATCACATGACCGAAAAGAGAGGAAACATGGAATGCACACACGATACCGAGAGAGGAAATGTGGAATGTCAATTTTCAAAAATCCACTTGTCTTAACCTATCGCCGCCACATCGAAAATCTACTTATGGCACATGCGGACCATCTCAAACTCATTGAAATTTTGTTTGTCTCTGGTGCGCACCTAATCTCGCTCTCTTTTTTCACCATGTGAATATCCTTGTCCAATGATCTTGTGCGTCGACGTAGATCAAGGGTTTGCCCTTCAACATTCTAATGGCTATGACCAATTCATCACGTGACTGACACAGAGAGAGGAAACATGAAATGCACGCACGAGACCGAGAGAGGAAACGTGGAATGCCAATTTTCAAAAATCCACTTGTATGTAACTATCACCGCCACATCGAAAATCTACTTGTAGCACATGCTGATCATCTCAAACTTATTGAATTTAATAAATATTAATAAAAATCTATTGGACACTGCATTGAACTCACATAATTGCCTAACATTAACATGTCAATGTAGACCAAAAGATTTATATAAAACCTGAAAAATCCTTTATATAAAATAATTACGTCGATAGGCATACCCTTTTACAGCCAAGCCCCTAAATTATGACACGGTGATAAAAAATTGACAATTCGGGTTTGTTGAGCAGTGCATATGACGAAGTACGGTTTTATTTCGACCGTCGGTTTCTAACACTTTAGCGGGGCTACAGAAATCATGCAAGGCACGAAAATGACAGGTCTGTAAGGCCACGTGGGTTGTCCTCTCCACATGTATTGTCCTGTTCGCATGGCCTGGTTGCTTTGGGTTTTGAACAACGCTTAATCCAATTGGTGGGTTTTTTTACATGGGTCTATTTTCTCACTCAACTTTTATTTTGTTAGACAATGATGACACTATCTCATCCAAACACACTACTAAAGGACATCCAACAAAATTGTAGGCGGGGTATTTCATACATCTTCTTCTTACGAAAAAACAAGATAATGAAAACAAAATATATATATAGTGCGGAAACCAACGTGGAATATCGGCGCAAGAGTTGGGAGGATCTTGACAAGGGAATTAGCGGTCTACTAACCAAGGTCAATTCTTCCAACATCAACGACATTATTCCCCAACTATTTGATATCAACCTCATCCGTGGAAGGGGATTGTTTTCCAAGTATTGCATCTGATCTAAATTGACATCCCCCAAAATTAGGTTTTGGCCTCTGTTGTTGCCCTGGTAAATGCAAAATTTCCTCATGTTGGAAACCCTCTTTGAGAAGAAACATTGGCCAGTTGAGAAGCACTTACAAACACAACGACATACATGCGTTGACAACAACTGTGAAATTCATAGCTCGTTTAACCGATCAACGAGTTGCACATGAAACTATCGCTTTGTAAATCCTATATTTTTTTCTAAAGGATCCTCTTATAAGTGATGAGGTACAAGAGGCTATTGAACTTGTGGAAGAATGTGGCGGTTTCTAAAAAAATCGTTCTCCACATTGTTTTGATGCGATATTCGAGCGATTGAGCATTTTTGGAGGAGGGATAAGTTGTTGAAAGAACGTAGGTTTCGATAGCTAATGTTTTGGAGTCTGCAGAGGCAACAGTAAGTTTGATGATTATCCAGGATTGGATCAACAAGCTCATGTTTGTTTTGGCTTCATCCATTAATACACCATTCAAGATGATCCAAAACAAGAAGCCGAGCTTGATGTTTTCAATCCAGATCCACAGTTTCTAGAGAACCAAATAGCTTATGAAAAGCTAAAAGAAAAGACTAATGTTTCCTTTGAAGATGACTCAAGCGAGGATGAGGCAAATAAAAGACATGCACTTTACTCAATTATGACCACTATTCATTATGAGCGAGGTGCTCATGAGATGCTTAATCACCGGATTGAACCTGGCCGAGAGATGGAGCTGTGCATCATAGTATTGTCATGCATTGCGTAACATTTTGGCTTATTTTATGCTTTTCCCCATGCTCACAGTTTAGGAGATGTTCATGTATGCGGCGAGTTTCATCTCTGATGGCTCAAATCTATTAAAATTATTTCTAAATTGTAGAAGTTAAATTTAGTTTTTAATATTTATAAAATGTTTAAACTCAAACCATTTTTTATTGAGAATAATTTATTACTTACAGAAATACAAGAGCCAGTCATTTGAGTGTTGCATGTATTTTGGCTGGAAATGTTTTTTTTGTTTGCATTTTGTAACAGAGTTATTTTTCCATGTTTTTTCTTCATCTCTTCTTTGTCTTTGTTTCAGTTCATAAGTGTGGGTGGATTTGTGGTGTATAGAAGGTAAGAGACTTTGCTTGTAGGTGACAGCGAGTGAGGATTTCATATATTTTTCCTTCCTTGCAGGTTTGATATCCACCTAAGTAATTTGTACAATGTGGATGATCATCTTTTTCTCTACTACTATTGCTTGTGACCGTACATATCATGCGAAAGCTGATGATCTTACTTGTATATGAGAAACATCTTTGCGATGTGGTACAACATATGAACAATGGATTATATTAATGAAATTACATAAACTAATAAAGTTTTCCTTTGTATAATATTTATTGTAGAGAAAAGAATGGAAAAAGCAGGACATGAAATGAATGATGGCATATGGTCGAATAATCAACATGTTTTTATTTATTGTATAACTTGATCTAAAGCCGACATGAAAAACATTTGTATTGGTGATTCCAATATTTATAATTATAATTTAGGTATAATTACAACTTGTTTCATATTATCTCTTCTTTAATTCAAGGTTTTAATGAAAAAAATATTTAGGTGGAATCAATAAATTTATAATCTTCCCAACAAATGAAAGCAGTGAAACTAAATAAATTAGATCCGTGATAATATTTTTGATTATGAATCTTATAATATGTGTTACAAATTTATCTTAATAGATCAAAAGCATTCATATTATTGCGTGTTTTCTATTTTGAAATTATTTTTATACAATATTTAATTGCACTTGATCAATCTGTATGTTATTAAAACACATAATAATGTTATTGCATTAATATAGAAGATTCAAAGGTAAATGTTTCCTTTGTTTCAAAGTATCAACCTATTTTTATGTAATGGTATTTAAAGTCATCTATTTTAATGTGACCTTTACAATATGTGTCATGAAATATTCTCGATATACCATATTCTTTTGTTCTCAAGTATTTTCTATTTGAATTACATCTACATTTTTTATTTGTTGTATTGGTTCAATGCTTGCACTATCAAAACACATAATAATATAATTGTGCTAACCCAAAAAAATATGACTCATTCTCGTTGTGCACAAGAGCGGAAGCTACTTAGTCCAACTCGCTCATTTGGCGAAAGTGGTGATAATGGATTAATTTTATTTGACCCATCATGCAATGCCACTTACATGTGACATTCATCTTCTTTAGATCCTAAAAACAATCAATTACGACCTACAACAAATTTCTATCCTTCCTACACTTGCCTCTTTCCATGTATTTCAAATTCCCCAGTTGCATTCGTCCCAAGTGGGATGTACTCCATCACTTATGTATACTTGTAATAATGATATAAAAGATGCACAATATTGGGGTCTTCTTTTTGTAAAAGTGTCATGCTTTCACAATCTCTAAGTCCTCCATCGCTTGCCTCCTTTCTTTCTCGAATGGCTTCCAACTTTTTCTATAGGGTCGTACGTTCATTGAAGAAAATGACACACCGCTAAATTTAGTCACATCCTTAGATGATATATTTACCACAACATAGACCAAATGCTATATCATTGTTATTTATAACTTTTCTAAAAATGATTTACTTCACCTTATATGGTTTTCCATGTCCTTCACATTTCGTTCCCTAGTCCTTGAGGGACACTTTTGATGTCACTGACAAGGAGATAATTGTCTATTATGACTAACAACAACGTTGGGTTCCTCCTCCACGTACAAACTATCTACTACCGCCACCACCATTTCTCCCAGACTCAATGAGTTAAACAAAAGCCTACATTCTTTGAGGATGTTTCCTTCCCCTTAATATTAGAAATTCAATGATTCAACCTAACTTTGTTCCACTTCAATTCCCTAGATCTTCTTTGCACCAACTTCCCCTTTCTCCTTAGAAGTCCTTCCCCCTCCACTTCCTTTCGTGTCGCAAACCTTCACAACTCCCCAATTCCATTTGAATCTACCCCTATCGGAGTGTCCATTGCACCTACTCGGTGTGATTTGCTAGTTAAATAAAATTAATATAACTCAAATCGCTCTCTCTTCACCATGTGAATATCCTTGTCCAACGATCTTGTGCGTCGAGCCTTCAACATTCCGATGGCTATGGCTGGTTCATCACATGACCGACACAGAGAGCGGAAACATGAAATGCACGCACGAGACCGAGAGAGGAAATGTGGAATGCCAATTTTCAAAAATCCACTTGTCTATAATTGTCACCGCCACATCGAAAATCTACTTGTGGCGCATGCGAATCATCTCAAACTTATTTAATTTTATAAATATAAATAAAAATGTATTGGACACTGCATTGAACTCACATAATTGCCTAACATTAACATGTCAATGCAGACCAAAAGATTTATATAAAACCTAAAAAATCTTTTATATAAAATAATTAAATAAAATTAATATAACTTAAATATTTAATTATAAAATTAATAATTAATAGGTAGGCAACTAATTCTCTACATCTTTGTAAACATTTATATATGAGGCCATCCATTTGAAGTATATGAAAATCAATTTCCTTTATATCTGCCTGAAAGTAATGTTGAGGCGAGAATTTAATTAAATTAGCAAACAGAACTTTACGGGGAAGTATGCTAATAGCCGTCCTAAAATCAGCACCATTATGGGTTAAACGAAACATGCACATGGACAAAAATCTGTAACCCTAATATCTCCTCATTTTACTATATACAAATTGATCAGTTTGGATATATCGAAGCGGGTTCAACTGCTTAGGAGGCGTTTCATTCGGGCGTATTGATTTTGCTCTGCTGCTTCTGAACACCTGTGCTACGGTTGCAGCACCATTCCCGCGGCAGTCAAACTTTTGGCATGGACGGCTGGATTACATCCGTAATCAACGTCCTCATGTACCATTTCATCTCACCCATCCCTTCTCGCGTGGGGTCGAGCTCCCCGACCTCAACCCATTGTAGATACGCCTTGGCGTAATTAGACAATTTTATGTATGAGATATTGGGCGTATCATACTTATCAATATTCTTATACGGTGTGGAAAATTGTGCGGGATTTATGGATGTCACGAGAATCGGGTATAATGTCAAATAATAATATAAACCTCTAGGGAGCGAAGATAATAGATAATAATAAAGGTTCTTGTGTAATTGAAGATATATGATCTTACATGAAGTTCCCTATGGGATGAGAAAGATTATTTTTAATGTCTTCATTAGGTGTTACAATAATTTTATCGGGATAGGTGTAAGATCCGGAATAGGCATGACATGTATAGAGGATGTGTAAATAGGGTTGGATTTTGTAATATAGAATAACATGTTTATAATACATGACTCTATAATGAAGGCAAGGATGCCTTCATACCGTGTGTAATACAAAATAAGTTTTAGTGGCATGTCCAAGACATTGGAGCTAAGTATGAAATGCCTTAGAATTAAACAATGGACTATGTGACTTTTATTGGTAAGTAATGGAATTTTTCATTGAGGAGGTGTCTAGGGTGGAAGAGTAGGTTGTGGTAAAAGATATATGTATAGGCATATATTTCAAAATGAGGTCTATGGCAACTATAACATCTATTAAATACAAAGTATAGTCATACGATATAAGGATCAAGGAGGATAAATCTATTTAGTTCCTCATCGAGCTCATTCTTTTTACTAAAAGTCCTTCCCTTTTATTGTGTAAGCATTGGTCATTGTGATAGTGTAAAGGATACATATGAAAATTAGGGTTTTGACAAACCTAAAAAGAGTTACGCTAATACGGATCAAATTTAGATATTTGAATCCTTAGAGTCAAGACACAAATCCCTAGCTTACATGTAATTCTAAATAAGTTAGTTCAGCAAAAATGTAATATAAAATATAGGGTTTTAACCTAATTAAGATAAATATTAATGTGTAAAATGATCTAGAATCATAAATATATCAATATAATATGAACCTATAGATTCTAAGAACATATATTATTCAATATTTGGATATTCAAACTCTAGAAAGTTAGATAATTGAAATTGTGAGTTAGTGATTATAAAATATTGCATTGGTTTACTATTTGGGGAAGTTAATCTAGTGACTATGAGGATGTATCGGGATTGTGCATGTAAGGAATTGTCTCTATGAAATTAGGTGACCTAGTAGTGTACAAGGAAAAATTAATCCATTTGGTGTAGAAACATCAAGTAAATTTTTCTTGGGTAGATGATTTTGTATTGTGCATATTTGTACTAAAATCAAGCTTTGGTATTGTTATCTTGTTTTCTATGTTCCTAATTTTATATTTATATTCTTATAATCACATATTTGTATCATATTAGGGTCTCTTATTCTCAAAACCTTAGCTCTCTCTTAAAACCCTAAAAAAGTGGTTATTCCAAATGAGTTGGACATATTACACCAACATGGTATAATGAGCATTACACTACATGGCATTACTTTAAATAGGGTTCAAGCCTCGCATAGTCACCCCTCCTAGTGAATGTGTGTGAATGTGCAATAAACAATGTGTTGGAGAGATCCTAAAATGATCTCTGACACTTAGAAATGATCTTGGGTGTAGAATGTAGCATGTGATCTTGACGAAGGGCGGTCGTATAATATGTAGTCACACTTAGTAATTGGATGATATGCTTTAAGGATTGATGTTATAATCAGGTGTTGTATTGTGATTTCCTAGGTAGTTTAAAGATGTAATAGATAAGGCCCTTCAAATGGGTAGGGTGATTGTGATTTTATATTTGATTTTTTGAAAGGTTTCTTACTCAATTGACCCTAAGCCGATTGGGATAAATTCTGCATTTGAAAGTTTGCCCCATTGTGTTTGTGTGTGTGTGTGTGTGTGTTTGTGCAAGGCGAGGTTTGAGTGTGTAGCCACTTCCTTAACAATCAATTGGAACCTATAAATACAAATGCATCACCGGGAAATAAGGGGGACAGTTGGATTCCCGTAGTGTGTAGGTGTAGACACAAACTCACATGCTTGGGTACATTTCTAAGTCCTAATCACATACTAATATTCATATGATTCCTAAGTGAGAAAACTAGTAATTGATAGTTATATTTGGCCTCTTTGTTTTCTTTCTTGTCTTCTTTCTAGTCTTTCACACCCTACAAACCAGTCGATATTTCACTTACTTATCTTTTATGGCTCGAACGCTAGCACCTAGATAGGATGTCAACACCTGGCGCCTCCGTCCTTCTGGGTGCCCCTGACCCTTTTCTATCTTACTTGCTTCTTTTGGGTCTCTTTTATCTTTTAGGCATCTTATTTTCTTATGGGTTGGCCTTCCATTGTCAATTATGAAAATCAACCAATGGAATCATATAAATACAAAGCTATGTGACCATAATAAAGGACCAAACTCTAAGCATCTATTATCATCACCTAAGGTTGCATCCAAAGGCATTATAAGAGAATCAAGGCATCCATCTAGCTTTCACTCAATGTACAAGGGATTACATTTTCTGCATACACTCATAGGAAGGGAAGTTCATTTTGTCATCTACACATCTATTTATATTGGTATATCTAGTTATCACATGTTATCACGTGCACTTGCAAAATGGATTCCTAGCGCCACGATTCTATCATAAACGCACAAGAACTACATGGAGTCTAAGTTGTAGTGCAACGCTCGGTTGTAAGCTCACTCAGCCAGGTGACTCCCAAGTTTAGTCTAACTCCCCATTTTGCATCTTTTATTTTTGGGATTTGATGTAGTTTGAGGTTTTTGCAGGTCTTCATCTCTTTCGGGTTTCGGTGAATTCAATGATCATCTAACAACGCAAAGGTGACAAAAAGTGACAACCAATGACACTTGTACGACACTAGGAAAACCAAGTTCTGAGCTCTTACACAATCACAAGTGCCTAACAAAGGTCTCCATCACCCCATGTGTCCTTGACCCGTCTAGGTGCCTTGTCCAGATCATCCGTCAATCGTTGCATAATTTATTGACTACATTTGCAACAATCTTCCCTTCATGTTTCTTAGTTTTTTCGGTCTAAATAGTCCCGACATCGGTGTAAATTAACTAAATCACTCTTTCCCTCTCTTACACTTAGGGTTTTAAATTTATTAGCTTACTTACTTATGTCAAATCTTTGTTTTTTGTTTTATATTACCATAGTGACTCGAAAGTTAGATTCAAGTAAATAATTCAAATTTTATTAAATCATTTGGTGAACTCTTAATCATGGGCAAGCTTAAATATCATGATCCATCTTCGTATTCTAACCGGTTTCAAGCCATCTCCTAATCCCATTGAAGAAAAAACAATTGTTAATGTTGTTTCCACTCCTAAAAGCTCTAATGGCAACCTTTAAAGCATACATTTACAAAATTACCTATCACTTTGTGCCTTTTATTGTTGTGACTTCTTAAGAGCAATCTTATTACGCTTCCACTCACACTAAATCTTGATCCATCTCGCCCTAAGGGTCATAACTATAAAAAAATGATTGATGTGACTATCATCAATGTGTTGAGCATTCGAACTGATCGATGTTT
This sequence comes from Taxus wallichiana var. yunnanensis, assembly GCA_018340775.1. Classification (NCBI taxonomy): domain Eukaryota; kingdom Viridiplantae; phylum Streptophyta; class Pinopsida; order Cupressales; family Taxaceae; genus Taxus; species Taxus wallichiana. The sequence continues at coordinate 301,532,051 of CM031238.1, forward strand.
CAAACTTAGACATCTTATTCAATATCTTATCGAAAATAATGCAATTGAGCTCCTTAAGCCTTCGGCATCCAAGTTGGTCAATGACGATAAAATTTCAAAATATTCAATGATCCATTGCCTAATCATGAAAAGCAAGCAGTGACTCTTAAGCTAATCATACATAAAATGCGGTGTCTCCTCCTTCATCAAGGGCTCTTGATTTTCTAGTTGCTCATATTGATGCATCTCCACCAATCATTATTTTCTCTACTCACGATTATCATGTTACATTTTCTTCTAATACATTACATATCAATTTTTTTATTTGACTTCATATTATTAATAACACAATGATCAATTCATCAACTCCTATTTATCTGTGTTCTCTCGGTATTCCTCGTGCGTTGCCAATTATCCACTCTCTCAAATTTCATATCCAATTCCCAAATTTTATGGTTACATCAAGCTCCCAATTACATTTGGCCTTTCACCATGCTTGTGTCATTCATTGTGACACCTTCAATCAAAGGTTGTGAGATGTTATTAGGTCCTCCTTCGCTCTTTATCGTTAAGGATATCCTTTCCATATCCCACTTGTGTCTTAAATTCATTCACAATAATCAAGTTGTCACTATCAAAGGTGTTCCGCCATCCACACCATTGTCTCTACCTCCTCTTGAGGTTGTCCTCTCACTAGCTGCAGCATCTAGGCCCCTTGGGCCTCTCAAATCTAAGGCATCTTCTACACCTAGCTCACCCATTCACACACATCCTCCTCATCCTCATCGGTCAACTAGTCCATCTTCTCGGCCTAAGTCCCCTCCTTGAGAATCTCTTTCATATAGGATTTCACCACCTCCTTCACCTCCTCGGTCTCCTTCACATAGGTGTTCATCACCTCCTCGATCTCCTTTACATAGGTGTTCATCACCTCCTTGGTATCCTTCACATAGGTACTCATCACCTCCTCGGTATCCTTCACATAGGTGTTCACCACCTAGGTCTCCTACATATATACAACGTCAGTCTCATACTCCATCGATCTTAGAGCATGGTCACACACCTTTATCTCCTCACACATCGGGTGGAGGACCCTTGCCCTTCACTTTGGTTAGATAACTTGATCATCATCATACACTTGGGGCATCATGCTTACTTCTCTCCCCTACTAACATTGTTAAGGTTCTCTCACTTCTACTCATACACTCCATGTTTCATACTTTATTTTTCTAAGAATCATTACACATCTTGATACATTTTATATCATCGCTACCCTATGACACACTATTGTTCTAAGGTTCACACTTGACTATTGAGGGCACATTACATTCATGAACCCGACCACACTCACACTTCTACACTTTTCACACTCTATGTTTCATTGATTTATCTTTCTAGCGCATGTTTCTAACCATTTCCCGATAATGCGCTCTTAAATTATGGTTCATTATTGACTATTGAGGGATCTTTTATACATGAACCTTATCTCATATATGCTCATAAACATTCACTTTGGGGGCATGTTGCTCTATCACTCACTTTGCATACCATTCATATCATTCATACACTTTGCATATCGTATATCTTGGTTACACATATTCTTGTTTGATTATACTCATATGTTACACTTTTCTTACTATGTTAGATGGATATCAAATATGTCATTATCTTTTCTATATAAACATGCGCATTCACTTGTTCTTTAGTTGAGAATGCGAGACTTTCTACATATCTCTACATACAACAACGGTGTTTGGCATTGTACCTCTTACCACTCCCACCGAGGCTCTTGGGGGCATCTACATTTCCACTCTTACACATCACAGGTGTTATTGTTTCATTATTTACTACTTATTCTTACTAGCACACTATTTTCTATTGATCTATACATGATTTGACATACTTTTTATCTTTCTAACATGTTAATGGGTGCTTCATGTGCAACATTTGCTTTACAGGAACTATTTTCCACCATGGTTGTTTGTTACACTTTGATTTCCATTATTTGTTGTTGTATGCCATTGTTTGTGGGATTTGCCCTATGTCTTGCTTGTTCATTATTTTCTTGGTGCTTTTGCCCGCTTTGGCCCTAATTGTCTTGTGACATTGTGAGCAATGTCCCATGTATGAAACCATTTTTTTGCAGTCTACGTTGTGTACTTGTTTGTTACACTACTTTTCCATGACATGTTTCATATCTTTTCTACTAACACATATATATAGCCACTTTGTTTGCATGTGCCTTGATTCCTACTATGCACATTCCCTTTCCCTACAGGGTTATAATTTCATATCAACATCAGGTCCTCTCTTTGGGCCGCATACTCCTAACGACGTCGCAAACACCCCAAACAAGGGGGCATACATTGGGTGAATCAGTCACCCCATACAACAACACATAGATACAACATAGTATAGGTCAACATAGGAACAAAACAAGATTCGATTATAGAAATGGCCCAAATCCTAACTTGGATCCTCAATTCAAAGATAAACATAAGCACCCGGCCACGAGACACTTTAGCACCTACACACTCCTAACCTTTCATGGGTTCCTATGACTTGGAGAAGTTACAATCGAGTTTCTCATAGTAGTACAGTTGATCACAATAGCCTATAGAGAAGTCTTCATAAATGCAGGCATAGTCCTCCAACAATCAAAATGCATTCTCTCTCCATTTTCTATAGGGAATAATACAGGACAATACAAAATAAACATGGATCACGCCACCGTAGTGGTGTATAAATTTGAGAAGCATTCATGGAAGGAAAATAACACTAGACCTTTCTCCTCTACACTCTTACTGTCATGGCGTGAGATTGCCCAAAAATACGCTCTTGGTGTGAGATTTCCCAAAAACTCATACTTGGTGTCAGTCACCCAAAAAACTCATTCTTGGCGCGAGATCACCCAAAAAACTCGCTCTTGGCGTGAGATCACCCAAAAAAATCACTCTTCTACAACAATTTAGGATACTTTCTATCCCTTTACACTCTTCACATATCGGTACACACTTTCCTTTTCTACTTTTTACATGTATTTACATACTTTTGTAAGAGTTTTCATATCACATGACTTTGACTACTCTTTTATTGTTATTTTTGCAGGTCTGTCCTTTCAAGAAGCAAAAATCACAAGCTTAATAAACAAGCTACAATAATAATAGGTACAAGATGGTACAACACGATATGCTTTCACCCCTAGGGTCACTTCCTCTTTCTTAGCTTCCACACTTCATTTTTATCACTTCACGCTTTCACTTGTCTCCTCGGCACACTTTCACCATCAATCTACAAGGAACAAAGGTACACAAATTCTAAACTACTTTATGTTATTGAGTATTCACTCAACAACATAAAGTGGGGGAAAATGTAGACACAAAATCACGCACTTGGGTACATTTCTAGGTCCTAATCACATACTACTATTCATATGATTCCTAAGTGAGAAAACTAGTGATTAACAACTATATTTAGCCTCTTTGTTTTCTTTTTTATCTTCTTTATGGTCTTTCACACCCTACAACCTAGTTGGTATTTCACTTACTTATCTTTTGTATCTCTGGACACCAGCGCTGAGACAGGATGTCAACGCCCAAGCACCCCCATCCTTTTGGGTGCCCTTGAACCTTTTCAATCTTACTCACTTCTTTTGGGTCTCTTTTATATTTTGGGCCTCTTATTTCCTTATGGCTTGGCCTTCCAGTTGTCATTTGTGAAATTCAACTAGGGTAATCATATAAATACAAATTTATATGACCATAATAAAGGACCAAGCTATAAACATCTATTATCATCACCTAAGGTTACATCCAAAGGCATTATAAGAGCATCAAGGCATCCATCTAACTTTCACTCAAGGGACAAGGGACTAAATTTTCTGCATACATGCATATGAAGGAAAGTTCATTTTTCCATCCACACATCTATTTGCATTGGTATATCTAGTTATCGCTCGCTATCACGTGCACTTGCACAAGGGCTTCCTAGGGCACAATTCTATCACACACACACAAGAACTACATGGAGTCTAAGATGTAGTGCAACACTCGGTTGTAAGCTTACTTAGTCGGCAATGTCGAGGCTAGTCTAACTCCACGTTTTACATCTTTTCTATTCGGGATTTGATGTAGTTTGAGGGTGTTGTAAGTCTTCATCTCTCTCGTAGATTTTAGGCCAATTTGGAAATCATCCAACAACACATAGGTGACCAAAAGTGATAACTAGCGACACTTGTGTGACACCAAGAAAACCATGTTCGATCTCTTGCATAGTCGCATGTGCCTAACAGAGGTCTCTAGTGTCGCGGCGCCCGATCCAGCTCATTTGATAATTGTAGAATTTATTGACTACATTTGCGGCATGACGTCTTCCCTTCATCTTTCTAAGTTTTTCCAGTCTAAGCAATCCACGACATCATGTGTAAATTAGCTAATTCACTCTTTCCCTCTCTTGCATTTAGGGTTTGATTTATTATCTTACTCGTTTCTGCTAGATTTTTGTATTATGTTGTATATTACCATAGTGACTTTGAAAGTTAGATTTAATAAATAATTCATATTTTATTAAATAAGTGAGTAGTGTCTGAACTATCAATGAGAACTTCTCGAGGAGTAGAGAAGTTGATGAGGAGATGGCGTCTTGGGCATCGGTTGTGTGAAAGAATGTGACTCAAGTGCATATGCCATAAAAACTTTAGGAAGGAAGCAAGGTGAACTAGATCCAAAAGAAGTCATGTGTGACTTAGATGATAGGTGAATAAGAGTATGAGGGGAAATCCCTATAGTACAAAAGGCTAAACCATATATGAATTAAACACTAGTGTATTGCGAGAGGAATATGAGGATATAATAAATATGTAAGAGACTCAATGTAATGAGGGTAGCCTATATCAACCTCGGGAAGAGGGAGATACACAAGGCCAACCATAAGTATAAGAGGTGATATAGAAGCATTAGAAGAAATAAAAACATACCAAGGTGTGTAAAAAGTAACATATGTAAGATTATCATGAGTAACACCATGTATACATCTATTGGCCAATATAGCATAGAAAAGTTTATCAATTATAGCGGAAGTTGGCTTATGAACTTAATTTTATAGGTCACCTACAACATGCATTAGAGAAAGGACTTCTTATGGAGGAATAACATAGGTAATAAGAGGCTCGTTGAGTGGTTGCATCTTGTCATTATATGTAGCCATGGGGACACTATTGGGTTGGAATTAGATCTTTGGGTCAACTAATGGAGAAGTGGCATTGGCACTTGTTAGGAAAATAATATTTAGTGCTCACATTAATGAGCAAATATATTTATATGGAATGTAATAATATTGTAATACGTGAAGTTGTTAATAAACAACTCACGTAAATATGAGTTTGGTGAGAGATTTAAGGAGAGTATGTTACAAGTTGTTATAGGAGAGGTTATAGCTTTACTTGGATATGCTTGCCTATATATTTGGGTTAGTCTGAAAGACTATATATTATGTTGAATTTTTGTTGTGCAAGACTCTTACCAAATTGCACTAGGAGTATGTGAAGATCTAGAAGGAATGGAATATTAGATAACCTTCTTTAAAAATTCTTTAGCATGGGAAGAAGGAGAAGAAATACAAACATCATTATGTTCACCATTATGTAAAACATCCTTTTGAAAATCAATAATTGAAGTAATTACATCATTTCTAACAACATTTTGTACACAAGGAGCTAAGATATCATAGTGTGAAGAGATAAAAGGAACACAAGCATCATTTGTAATAACATCTTGTCCATGAATAGATATACTAATTTGGAGGAGGAAGGGAAGGAACACATGTATAATTTATAACCAAATTTTGCACACAAGTATTTGAAAGACTCTTTTTAGACGAAGAAGAGATATCCCAATCAAAAGGATTGGCATTGAGGAAATATTGGATAATATCCCTATTGTAGAGACAAGTAGAGGCTTGATGAGAAGTGTGTAGACCAATGAGTGTCACGACAATGTGTGTAGCATGTAACCAAGGTTGCCCAAGGTCAAAGTTGTAGGAAGGGTTATCGGGGATTACATAAAAAGTAGTATCAAAGGTTGTCGAGCTAATAATGATAGAAATAGTGATACAACCAAGGGATTTACGAGGGATATTTTCGTATCCATGGTTACACAAATCATATGGAGAAATATTTGTACAAGAGCACGAATGAAAGAGATACCATAAATATTCAAGTTTGATCCGCTATTAAGAAGAACATGTTTAACCAAAGTGTTGTGCACAATAAATTTGACATATAGAGGGGGCTCAATGTAAACAAGAGGATGAAGTGGGGATATAATGATATCTAAAAGAGAAGAAGACAAGCATGTGTATATGACAAACAACTTAGGGATAAAACCCAAAAAGTGATGTTGAGAAAAAAATTGATTGTTGTCAAATAATAAAATGACCATATCTCTAAATAGAATTTGAATTTTACAAGACCAAAATATGGTATTTTGAATCTAATAAATTTAAAGAAAAACCTCCAAGGGATTTTTCCAAAAGTGTATATTTTTTTATTATTCCATAATTACTAAAAGTAGTAATTTTAGATTTAAAAAGTGTGATAAAAATTAGGGTAAACAAAAATAGTTTTTCATTAAACATATAAAAATTAAAAATAACCTCAAAGGAATTTTAAAATAGAGTCGTTATGCTTGAGATATGAAATAAAAGGTTATTTGATAATTAAGAGCCCTGAAAGTGACCCGAAAGAGGAAGACCGACCATGAGACCTTTGGAATAAATTTGAAATTCAGTTTGAGGTCAAGCGAGAGGATTAAATCGAAATGAAATCTGAATATAAGCTCTATGAAAAATTGATATATCTAAAACCAAGTAATAAGAAGAAGCCCCGAGGCAACTAAGGTTTGATCAAGAGTTGGGTTCACCAAACGATTTAACCTAAATGGTTAATATATTAGGGGGTAGTAACTGATGGTAGATTATCCTAATCAATTATTTTATAAGGATAATCGCAACAATACCAAGATTAATCGATAAACAAAGCTAAACAATGATATATAATGAAACAAAGCACTCACAATGAGGATGGGAAGAGAACTTGGTTGATATATTGATCCATGTGTTGATGCAAGCTAGTATGATGACTATAAATGATTTAATAGAGCCTCGCTATTGAAACTATGGCTCGATTAGTTGTTTGGACCAATACATATGGTATGGCCCAAACTATAACCTTGTTATGGCCCTTCTGTACATTTTGGTCCTTCTTTACTTTTGGCTTTTCAACTTCTTTTGCCCATTTTGTGTTCCTTGTTATGCTCATGTTTGGATTATGTACCTATGATACCGTGCGATTCTTGATATAAAACTGGTCCAATCTTCAAAACCCTAAATATTGAGGGAGTCCTGTAAAACAAACAATAGGTGGGTTGTGGGAACCCCTATACACTACCGATGTCACCACTACTCATAAGAGGGGTTAAACTGCAAATTGTTCTCACCTAGCATGTGATATTTAGAATGCATACAACCAAATTGACAACAATGATCTTACAATAATGGAATTGTACTTGATACTTTCCCTAGCTTGACTTGACTTTGATAATTTGCATTTGTACTTGTAGGCCTATTGGCAAGAAAAATTTGGGTGACAAATTGGTGGGTTTCTTGCCACATGTCTCCGGGACTCTAGGTCCCTTTGCTTGGGTGGTGTAGCTCCAATTTATTGTGAATGACAAAAATGGGAAATTTTTGGTTGGCCAAGAGGTTGGGGATCCAACAGGTACACTCCATTGTACTTGCGGAAAATGCTTACAAGGAATTGTAAGGGAAGAATTTGTTGAAGTGTGGGGAAAGGGGAGTGAGAAATTAGACAAGGAAAACCAACTCTGTGAGTAGGAAATCGATTCTTGCCAGGGTCAATTAGAAAGTTCACATTCACAATTAATTAGAAAGAAACAACAAGCTTATTATGCCAACGAGTAGAGGAAACCATGCACACATTCATGAGTCTTGAAAAGAAACAATCCCTTTCTTTATTGACATTTTTATCAAGTTGTACAATGTTGGGAATGGAGGAAAAATGGTGAAGGAAAATGGAAGAATTGTTATCTCTCTTGTTTAGCTCAAAAAAATCTCTCTTGAGTACAAAATTGACAACCCTTAAGCAAGAGTATGTCATTACATTATATAGATCAAGAAATGACTCTTCATCTACCCCACATGACCCTTCATTGTCTCATTCAACTCGTGACTTTTCACCTTCCTAGGATCTAGGAAATTAAGTTCCCTTTTTATAAATCAAAGGGACTTTTACAATTCAACTTTATAAAGTCACTTTAATGAATAAGACAAACTATCATGATTACACACAATGAAGAATTAGAAAGGGGTAGAAAAGAAGAGGAAGAATGAGAGAAGAGAAAGGGAAGAATGCTCCAAAGCGTGAGTGGGGGTACCTCTGCCTTCGATGAAGATCTTGCTTTGGTGATGATCACAACCTCTGCATGATGCACAGACACCCTGGACCATAGAATGAGTGTTTAGAAACACTATTCCAAGATTTCCCAATGTGAGCTCGGGATGAACACATGCAATGCCCATGATGATCCTCCTTGAAACTTTACTAATGAACTCTTTTAGCTCATTGAGCTCACCTTGACCGACTCACTTTGACTCACCCAACTCCTTAAGAGATGGTGATGGATCCATCCACTGCACCTTGTGATGCTCTGTTATGTTTTGAACACAATTGAACTCGGGATGATGCTTCTAGGACCTCTGTGAAGTTCTCACTCCTTTGTTCGAACCATGAAATCATCCCATTATCTGAAGGAGTGTCCAAAAAGTAGTGATATGAGTGAAAACAAAGCCATCTACAACTTTATACTCCCAAAATGAAAATTTTCTATTTTTAGAATATGAGACCATGCCCTGCTATTTTGGGACATATCACCTATCTTACTCTAGTTTCACCTTCTGAACCTTCCGCATATTCTCGTCCTCCTCTCATTATTGAGATATTTTTATTTTTAGCACATTTATATTTTTAGCAAGTTGTTTTTGGGGACTTGTTATTTTGGGAAAAAGTTGTTTTCTATCTTACTTTCCATTTTACACCTTTTTTGATTGTCTTGAGTGATCAAACTTGCAATGCAGGGGGACTTACCATTTACAACATGCAAAAGAGCATAGGATATATTATTTTTAGAAAGTGGTAAAAATGGCCTCGGTTTGCGATGGGGTGACACTTTTGGATTTGGCTCACCGTCGCAACCTCGTGCTCCAATTTTCATCGTGATTCACTCACTCGAAAGCTCAGAAATAAAAAAATGACTAACATGGGCTTCAGAGCAGAGCTACCATTGCAACCATTAATGAAGTTGCAAAGATTTTTTTATAGGTTTTAATTTCACCTCAGATTGTGATGAAATCAACTCCATTGGGATATGTTTTTCATTTGGATTTTACGTTCATAATTTCTTCTTCATCTACCAAATTGATGGGAAATCTGACGAATGGGAGCTAGGGCACAAAATGAAGTTTTTGTTGAATTAAATGATCTAGGGAAAATTTTTATCTTTTGTGAATTTCTGCTTAGTGGCCTCTAAAAATTAGGAAGTGTAGAAAATGTTTCATCTCAATCATGCTTTAGATCGTGAGATATGAGCATTTTACCATTTTTGTTCATGAGGGTTTCGGCAATGAAAAGACATGGTTTTGGCTTGAAATATTATCTTTTCTTGCTGTAGAAGAGATGGAATGATGGAGAAATGATGATGAAGATTCCATGGAAGGTCTGGATGTAGAAGCAATGGAGGGGAAGAAGGTTTTCGGCATTTGGAGATTTCATGGGCTTGCGTGCAAAGTAACACCGAAAAAAGAAGCAACAAAGGAGTTAGAAAAATTTGCATATTTATTCAAGTTGGTAAGGAGCACACTCTTGTGCACCAAGTGTGCCAAGGTATTGGTGCATTTGGTGCAAAAAAGTGTGCCCCATCCCTATTGGGCCACTTGGTGGATTCTGTTGGACGGAGCGGGGGCTAGGAAAATGTGCACAAGGGCTTAGATTGTGAAAAGGGGCTTAGAGGAGGTCACATTGGGGTTTAGTAGATTAAATGGAAGGGTGGAACATTTTCTTGCACCAGTTGCACCAAGGCCTTGGTGCACGTGGTGCACAAAAGTGCGCCACTCTCCATTGGTCCAAATTTTCACCAAAAATGGCTAACTCCTTCACCTTGTGGAGCAACTTGTTGGGCACATAACTTGAGCTCTTTGACATATTTTTGCACAATTATTTATATGAAATTACATGGAAAATGCATTTTAAACACAATGGTTATGGTATCATACCTTTACTCTACTGATAATTCTTGAAATTTCCCCATTTTGATCAGGATCGTCAGCAATCCTTGCAAAGAATGAGATCCCTTAAAAAGTGCCAAGGGTTTGTGAAAAATATGATGATTCCAAATTTTATAGGATTATCTTATCTTTCCAATGAGTATTTTTTCCTCCTAAATCCTTATAGAACTCCCGAATCATCTGTCGAAGATCAGGTACTTGTTTTGACTACCTTCTCCCTAGAGTGAGAGCTGGTTCACATGGGGGACCAAGGGCCTAAATGGGAGGGCTGGGGAGTTTTGTGTCCCAAATTTCCCAAATATTTGGTGCACATGGGACACAAAAATTCACCCTCACCCTGGCTTGACAAGTGGTGGAGTGTGATTGCATGGAGTGAGGGCTGGGAAATGGAGCTTGAGGGGCTTAACCTTGTGAGAAGAGTGAACTATAGTCATGTGAAGGGTCCAGGGCCCAAATAGGGTAGTGGCACATTTTATTGCACTTGTTGCACCAAATATTTGGTGCACTTGGTGTAAAAATTATGACACTCTCCCATTGGTTGGATTTCTAACCCAAAAAATGACTAATTGCTAAAGTTTGTGCCTTGGAGAGTGACTTGTCGAACCATAACTTGAGTTATAGGAGGAGTTTTTTGATGAAATTTAATATTATTACACCTGAAAATGGAATTTCTAATCCAATGGTGGGGGTATAATCTCATGATTCAGCCAATTGATCCATAAAAATAGGATTTTTGTTCTGGCTCTAAGGTTGTGCATGAGAAAAAATGGATGTGGACATAGTGCACCTTAGTATTGTGTAGAGTATTAGTTCACCATCATCTAGGTATCTAAAATACATTTCTAAATATATGTTTTTTGACTCCTAACTCCTTTTGTAGCTCTCGAAATCATTTCCTAAAGCTCAGTAGCTTTTTGGGCATCGTGCATTGCTTAGGCCTTTAAGACCCACTTTTGTTAAACTTGTTCCAAAACTTGTGAAATTTCCCAAAACCTTTCAAAACTGATTTCACAATGTTCCTAGATATTAGGTACACCTCCATGATGTATTTTTTCTTTTCTTTCCGCTCTGGGGGTGTACCAGCTTCGAGAAAATCAAAACATGACCTTTCCCAAGCTTGTTAAAGGGTCTGTCCTGATGAATCTTGCTTTGAAATAACTTGAGATGACTAGGTAAAGCTAAATCACCTATGGAAATACTGCCATAACACTTCAAACTACTTCAAAGAGAGGAGTTAGGGCTGACTCGGAGTTAGGGTGAAAGGAAGGAGGGCTTAGAATGACCTTTGATTAAAATTTTCGGGTAGGGTATGGTTGTTATGCTCGAAAATTGGGAATTTTATTGTTGCACATTTGCATGACAACAAGGCCTAATTGTATGACTTCCCTATAGTGAGTATGTATAGTATGTGGAGCTCAAGGGAGTCTTGGAATAAATTCTCTTGTGATTTTTCTTAATGTTTGTTCATTTGAATGCTAGGATTCAAGTAGAATGAAATATGCTCCTTAATTAGAGATGAATAGCTTGTTTATATATTTAATTTGGAGTTGGAAACCTTGAATAAGGATAACTAGGAATGTATCAAAAGGGATTCAAGTTAGAAATAGTGTCATTAGAGGAGGAGGGACCAAAGCGGCCAAGTCATCCCATAACGTATAGGCGCGATGGCCATCCCTATCTTCTATGGTCCCATATGCATGTGCAAGTGATTTGAAAGTTGGAATTGTGATATGAGGGTATAACCTAATTTTATGGAATGATACGACCATTGTGTGAACAAGTAGGTTGTGTACATGCAAGCAATAATGAATGATATATAGATAGGGATAACCTAATTGGTCAAATTGAACAAATGTGGGTTGGTGCAAGAGTGTTGTACAATTTGTGTTGTTGTAAGACATGAATTGCCAAAATGGGTGTCTATAGTAAAGTTTCGAGTCTCCCAAAAATGTCAGTCACTAGAGAAGCATCAAAGTCTCTTAAAAAGTGCTGAGTCCACTAGAGAAGTGTCGAGTCTCTTAGAAAAGTGTCGAGTCTCATTCTTGGAATATTGTTCATATCTTAGATAATCTTTATAATCTTGTATCAAATTTGTTGATGAAATCGGGATTGTTGAGCCACATTATTTGAACTAGAGTTGAGTGCTTCTTTTTGCATCATAAGAATATTACTAGTAGAAGAATATTGTTACTAATATTTTCTACACTTGATCAAATAAATAAAAACCATTAGAAGATAATTCATAGGTATAAAATTGATTTTGTTGTTGTCTACATGTTTCCCCTTTTCCCTCAAATAGACTAGTACATGTGGTAGAAACGAGATCTCGGGAGTCCACTACAAAAGCACCAAAGTCTCTTAAAACGTTAAAGTCCATTAGAGAAGTTTCAGAGTCTCTTTCATTATGTGAATATTTTTCATATCTTGGATAATATTTGGAATCTTGTGGAGTAATTCAAGTTGTATTTTTACCTTTGAAGAGTAGGGGGAGGTTTTGTTAAGATTACTTCAAAAAATAAGAGGTGTGCGATATAATTATCAAAGGTAGAAGTGAGAAGATTCCCATTCTTTACAAGTCTTTAAGCCGTGTACACATGCTTCCCATTGATAACAACATAGTGAAATAATTTATTATAAGACTCTCCTTGCTTGTTCCATTGTTCTTTTGATTTTTGTGCTAATAACATTCTTCTCGTTTCTGGTTCAGAGCCAACTCTTGATTTAATCTTTAATCTTCTTTTTTTATTTCTTATTAAGCCCTTGTTTATTTATTAAATATTGGGAGGTTGCTAGTTGGGCATTAATAGTATTCCTTGTCTTTAAAATATTACTAATTTTTATTCTAATTTAGTGCTTGATTTTAGTTTTTCAGAAAATTTGTATGGTAGATAGCCGGAATGAATAGATTTTGGTCCACCATGTATCAAATTTGTTGATGAAATTAGGATTGTTGAGTCGCATTTTTAAAACTAGAGTTTAGTGCTTCATTTGACATCATAAGAATATTGTTGATAGAAGAATATTGTTTCTAATAGTTGTTATACTTTATCAAATAAATAAAGGCATTAGAAGAGAATTCATGGTTACACCATTGGTTATGTTGTTGTTGACATATTGCCCTTTTTTCCTTCGGGTAGACTAATATATGTGGAAAATATGAGATCTCAGGGTCAAATCATATTCATGTACACTTGGATGAGTTTTGAAGTTTACTCTATTTGGATTTACCTCTAAATTACCTTTTAAATGCAATGTCTCTCTTCTCAAACCCAAGGATTATGTCCATGCAATCACCAAGATATGGAAATTGGTTCCTAACTCTTCTGGTGTTTGATCTCATGGTGGGAGATTTACATACCTTGAAATTTTTGAAAGGATGGGGTAGAATGGTAACTAGGGCCAAAAGTAGTAAATGGAGAATTATGGAGGTGACTAAGTCAATGTTGAAGAAATCTTGAGTTCAACCTCTTTAATTTTGAAAAATAAAAAAGAGTTAGTGAACTGGAGAGCCATATCAATGGAAGAAGAATTAATGAGACATGTTTAAATTTACTTGTATGTCACTTGAATTGAGTTTTTGTAGGTATAATGATGTCTCAGTTCCTTATTCTACCCTTGTAATGTATGATTCAATCTAGTTACTTAATAATCATTCATTGGTTGCAATTTTTATGCATTGGGTATAAGAACAATTCTCATTTTTTCATTCTTTATGTGAAAGATGCCACTTGAAGGCTTCATTCAAATTTTCATGTAGGCAATGTAAAATTTGATTTAAATCAATTCATTATGGCATGAGTTGCAGGTATATAATAAGCTCAAGGTAAATTTATGTATTGCAAATGAGATGGTTTATTTGCATGGGCATCTAATTTATCATTTCAATCATTTTCCACTTATAGGGTCTTGAGGATTCAAATGGTAACAACTATTATATGCCTATAATAATTATAAGAATTGGAAACCTGATGCTAAAATTCACTATTGTAAACAAGCATACATTATGCCAATTTAAATTTAAGGTACATCTTCCAACACACATTCAAGAGGTCTAGTGGGATCCATACGAGTTCACTTAAACAAAATTGAATACCTATGCTTCAATTTTGGGATCCCATATTTACATCATCTTGTCTGTTGATTTGTTTATTCTTTTATCTTCTTTTGATTCATTATTGTTTATTGTTCATACAACCATTGGAAGGGTATAAGTTATATTTTGAATTACCATCATAGATACCCATGACATGGAGCGAAGGGAAGATGGATGGAGCTCTGAGATTCCTTTTTGGGAAGGTGTTAAGACCCTAAGAAGTCAGTGATATGATTTTCAAGGCCAATCACATGAGAAAAAGGATTGACTATGAATGTTTGAACACCAAGAACCCTGAATTTGTCAAACAACTGAGCTGACCTCCTAGTGAGGTTGCATCAAAATTTCATAGAAAATTTCCACCCATTACAAATATGTGCATTAAGAAGCAACAATATCATACGTGCTAAATTCTCTATCTAAAAGCTAATCAAGGAGACCCTACAGTACTGGATAAAGTACTCATGAGTCATTGGTTGAATGTAGCTCCTCAATAAAGAGGAAAGTGTAAAAAACTAAAACCAAATATAGGCTAAGTGATGCCTCCCACCATCAAATATTTCTAAATAAAACATTGATAGGGCATCAAGAGGAAATCCACGCAAGGTCAAGGCTAGTTATTTGCAAAGATATCCTATTAGAGGCTTCATCAATACTAATATCTAAGGGAAGTGGTAATGATACAAGAAATTGCTCTTGTGTAAGGGCCTTAAGTTGACCCTTTCTCTTGAAAAGAAGGAAATCATAGTAGGAGACTCCCAACTAGTTATAAATTCAAATTGTGAAGGGGTTAGGCCCAACTCAACACTCAAAGGCATCTAGAGAGAAGGTCTTGATATAACACCCTTGTTCAAAAGCATGATTTCTACCCATTGTTATCAGTTTGGACCTTCTCATACCATTGTTGTTGATAGATGGAGAGCGTAGAGCCACACATAGAACCTCCACAATGACAGAGAGAGTGTGTACAAGTTGAGCACAACCAACTATGAGGAGGAGATAGATAGAACCTGTGGAGGAGAAGAAGTTGAAAACAAAGTTCAATAATATTAAACAAAGACATACCTTAGCTATTTTTGTTGATCCACAAGGCTCCAATGTTTGCAATTTGATGCTCCTTCTAACCTCCATATTGGTTGAATTTCTTTTCACCAAAGTCCTCCATTACAAAGTATGGATTTGGTAAATAGTTTTGGCCCATAAATGTCATTCCCTATTTTTTCCCCAAATGCCTCCAATTTGCAATGTTTCCTTACAACACCAAAATAATTTGCCTTTAAATTACAAAACAATGCCCCCAAATTTATCTTTTGCATAAAGTGTCATCCATTTCCTTCCCTAAATGCCTCCAATCTACAATGTTTCCCTCCAATGCCAAAACAATCTCCCTCCAAAATGCCAAAACAATATTAGGCCCCAAATTTGACTTCCCTCCAAATCCTAGTTGGTCACGTAGTATGCCTCAAAAATATTTTATATAAATGAAAAAACTACCATTTTATATATAACCTAAAAATCTTAAAAATACTAAGAACTTTATGTGCATCAAAAAAATTGTGTGGAACACTTGAAAACAAAGTTGTGGTAAAAAAGAGTTGGCATAAAACAACAAAAAAAAATTGTTTGCTAATAACGTTGATAAACATTACAAAGCGACTCTACAATTGAGTACATATAATACCTTAATCGATGGATTAAATTTGATGGCCGTTTAGATTTTTTTAAAATGATTTTAGCCATAAAATAATTGCAAATATTTGAAATAATTATCACATGCAACTTATATACACATACACACACACAAAAAAAAATTGTTTGCTAATAACGCATAAAATAGATTTCTATGGCAATCGAGCCCCCCCCCTATCTCTATCTGGGACCCCCCCCCCCTATTATAGATTAGATCATAGATATGGCCGAGATCAAAATCTATAGGAGGGGGGCGCCATATCTGTATATAGGGTGCCCCCACCCCTTCCTATCTTATCTTAGAGTTCTAGATAGGGGACCTCGGCCTCCCAGAGAACTATAGATGGTCAGCCATATCTATGATCTATATAGGGAGGGGGGGGTGCCCCATATAGAGAGAGGGGGTCCTCCACTCTCTCTATATAGGGTAGGGGCGGGGGAGTGCCCCCACCCCATATAGAGAACTAGATAGGGGGCCCCATAGAGAATATAGATAGGGGGACCTCGACATTCATTCATTTAGAAATGGAGGGAATGCTTGACCGGCCCTATAGGAGATGCGGGGAACAGATAGAGCCGAGCCTACCATGCCCTAGAGTTCTATATGGCTATATACTACCGCCGATCTGCCCCCCCCTCTCTATATGGGCGAGATTGGCTTCCCCCCTCCCTATACTCTCCCGGAGAAATAAATGTGGTCGGCGGGAGGGCCCCCTCTCTCTAGACTTCCCCAATTCTAGAGTCCCGGGCATCGCTCATTCCGGTGAGAGATAAGATAGTTCAGGGAGGGGGGGGGGGCGCCATCTATCTAATCTCTATAGGAGGGGGTGCCGACTCTATTCTATATAGCCGATAGCCGCCCTCTCCCGATGGTCGGGACCATCCATTACATTCTATACGTGATATGACCGATGACTGGTTGTATCACGTATATAATAGATGGTGGCATCACTATCGGCATCACTCGACCAACCAGGCAGTGAGCGACAGCGCCCGAGCAAGCCAATACTAGTAATCATTTGATTTGGGTAGGGGGTCGCGGAGCCGCCGACGGATAACGAATAGCGAGTAACGAATAATAGGTACCCAAACCCAATGCAGAGTGAGGCAGAGTTCGTGAGCCGTGTAATAGGCGACCATCTCGCGCGGTTCGGAGGGCACTTGAGCCGCAGCGCGTTGACCCCCTATCCAATTCCCGGGCCAATCCCCCTTCCGTACCACCCAAAAATGAGATTCTCGCCGAATCCGAGTTTGCTGCTCCAACCATTACCGAACTAATGCCTATTCCGTTTAGTACTTTAGGTGCTTTCGTGGCGTATCATGTCAATCTCGTAGCGGATCAATTCCAACGAGCCTTTCAAACTAGTACTTCCGGTAATCGACTCTATTGCTCTTTAAATAAACGCTGGTTCCCCGATCAAGTTTTCAATGACTTCATAGTCAGATCGTTCCCGCGTTTCGGATACGAAGTCTCATTCGAAGCTTCAGACAAAGGTGCTATTGAGATATTGGGCCCTTATGGTATTTCGTACACATTCCGGCAATTGGCCAAGCGAATGAGTCAACTTCAAAGTGGATTCGTCGTGCGAGGAGTGCGTTACAACCCGTGGCCGCCTGCCCCCTCACCCCTCTATTTATTCTATGGAGGGGGGGGGGGGTGGCTCCTCCGTTGTGGGTAAACGGTAAACCCGACTCTACTCTCCTTCGGCGGAGATATAGATCTGGGGGGGCGTTAAGACCGGAGCTTTCTAGTAGTGCCAGCATGCAAGCAGGAATGCAAGTGAATGAATTCCCCTCCTTCCACGAGGCGACCCTAGTATATAGATAGGGGAGCGGCTATCTAGCGGGAGTCGCTGCGGTAGTATGCCAGTCCCTATGGACAAGGGGGCAGTCATCGCGGGCGCAGGCAGCCCTCTACCATCCCATTGCATTCTCTTCCCTATTCCATGCCGGGCCCCGGGTGATGCCTATATAGCCATCTCGGGGGTTGGATTACAAGACCCATATCCATTCGTCAGATATATAGAGATGGGTGCATCGTCATCATTCCATTCTATATCTCGCTTGGATCTTGTCGTCAATCAATAGGACAGGACTATTCTAGGGGTAGGGGCTATCACCATTACTATTACTATAATAGTCCAGGGAGCGTAATTGCCAGAGCACGGGGGATAGTAATGATTTCGGCAGGAGCAGCCGGACTGCTATAGCAAGCAGAAACTATAGAGAAGGGCCGAGCGAGCCTCTGGGATCTCCTGTAAACCTCCCCATGATGTGGCAGAGGGGGGATATCGGGGGAAGCAGTGAGTGGAGATTCCCCTGCGGAGAGCCGGATGAGGGGGGACCTTCACGTCCGGTCCGGAGGGCGGGGATATCCCGACCCTACTATCACTATGCCTTTGCAATGCCACTCGGTTTAACTCCCCTTGCGACTTTTTTCCGTATGTGGGATCTTCTATCCCCTTGGGTAGATAATCGATCGTCTTTCATTTCGATAGTGAGTAGTTTCTTCCCCGGGTAGAGCGGGCCAACCAACCGCCGAGGGCGAAGCTATTCTGAAGGCTCCCCGATATTCTCCGGTTCGACTAAGGGAGCATGCGCTCGGCCGAGTGCCAACGCCATGGGGGGCGGGGGCAGCTAGATCTGATCTATATAGGTCTTGTCTTGGGGTCTTGGGTCCAGATATAGATAGATACTCTCGCCCTATCTATAGTTCGGGGTGTGAGCGATAGTATATATAGTTCAATTGGCGCCCGCCCGCATATAGATATAGAGATATCTATATATCTATATGGGCAGACCAGACCCCCGGAGAAAAGAAAATAGAGGGCGGGCCATCTCTCTATACTATAGAGAGGCCATCTATCCCATCTCTCTATATGGGGGGGCCGGCCAACTAAACTATATACAGGCCATCCCATCTCTCTATATAGCCCGCCCTATCTATATATGGGGCGACTCTCTAGAGTCGGCTATAGTATAGTCGGCACCCCCCCCCTGGTAAATTTAGAGGGGATAGGGAGGCCTAGAACTCTATGGGGAAACCCTCTCCCTGTCGGTCGAGGGAGATAGATGGATAGGAGGCTCTCGACCGCCATCTATCTATCTATATAGGGGAGAGGGAGATAGATGGATAGGCTCGACCCCCCCTCTCTATTATATCTCGGCTCGGCGCGACCCGACGAAACCTGACAAAAGCAACTGAAAAGTGATTGCCCAACCGCCATCGTGCATGTGGAACAAAGTGAGTGCGGTGAGCGACAGCGGGCCCCCCCTCTCTCTATATGGGGGATATATAGGGAGTTCTCGATAGTAAGAGTTGATAGTCCCCCAATCAATGTTAACTCGATAGTAAGAGTTGATAGTCCCTATTGCTCAGTGCTCCTTCCTCGAATTCAGATGACTGATAGAATCTCCCCCCCGACCTCCTCTCGCGCATAAATGCCGTTCCGGTCCGAAGGTCATTTATCGACGGTAGCCACACCAACACCAGTACCAGCAAAGGGCGAGTCCCGAACCGAACGAACGCGGCCCTGCCCTGCCCTGCCCTATAATACATATGGCGGACGGATCAAAAACACAACAATAGGGCTCCCGATAGGCCCGCGTGATTGACTCCCGATGGCCCGGGGGTCCGTCAATAGAAAGAGATAGGGGGCGGGGGTCGTATACCGTTCTAGGATCGCCCCCCCCCTATATCTATATGGCGTCCCCATCATGCATAGAACAACGATTACGTAGATGATCAGATGATCTCGGCCCCCCCTCTCTCTGGGTATGCTCATGCTCCTCCCGGGTATCCGGTATCTCAAGTGGCATTTCGGGTCGTATCTGGAATTCTCATTGGATTGGCCCGGACGACTCCTGTCGTATCCGGGCGGGGCCCACTCACCGCGCACTCCCCGGCCCGGCCCTATTGTTTAGTTGCATATATCGCATAGAAAGAAAGGCATCGGACGGCTGCGGGACTCGACCGCAGGTGAGCTTGGAAATGATGATCCGGCGTATCTCTCCGGCGTATCTCTCCTATCCTATATTCTCCATTCCGTACTCCCCAAGCGGAATGTTTCACTGGTCTCGGCCCCCCCCCCCCCTCCCTGAACTATCTTATCTTATCTATGGGGCCTCTCTTCACCCGCGCCTCGTATGAGTAAAGAGGATATTGATATTGATGCTCATGAAGCTCCATGCCCACTCCCCATCATGATCATCCGGACAGATAGTGGTTGAGTAAAGTGGGCAGTCGGTGCTCTCCCGGCCGCCCCTCCCAAGGCAAGGGCCTTTTCAATAGGTAGGTGTAGGTAGGTCGCAGAAAGCCCCTATTGATACGATAGTTAGAGTGCACGACCCCACCCCATATATAGATAGGATAGGGTGCATGCCCTAAAGCCAGGGATGCGCCCTGCTGGAGAGCTAGTCGAACAGTTTGAGCCGTGTCGTATGCTATGCTATAGAATAAGTCATCTCGGTCCCGCCAATGAATCTCTCCGAGCTACGCGCCGTCGTGAATGAAACGGAGAAAGGAAAGTCGTGTGAAGAGGGAGTCGCCCTACCCCCCCCCTACCCTATTAGGAAAGAAATATATCTGAGATGCCGATCTATATATAGATATATAAGATATAGATATCTCAATCTAGCGGATCGGAAAACAAAAAATTCCCCCTATATCTATATCTCAGTTTCGATCCAGATATCGGCCGCCCCCCTCTCTATAGATCTTAGATATATGATATATGCCTGGTCCCGCCTGGGCCTGGAATGATTCCGTATTAGAACCAAAGCTCTCCTCTTCCGCCCACCATGCATCATTAGCACTCGACCGGTGCGGTGCACTCGGTGGTTCCGCTTCGTTCGCTTCATCCCATTCCGATTGCCGATTGTAAGTGATCTCGATCTATCTACATATTTCTTTCTATCCCGTCTGAAGCGCCTTCTATCTATCTATCTATATAGGGCCCCTTTCTCCTAGTTTCCCGATTCCGGGGCTGCGCCGTTCACCCGCGCCGATGTGCCGATCGGTAGAGAAAGCCGGTTCGGGCCACCCGATTCATTCGTCATGTATCTATATATAGGCCGGGTAAAGATTGAACTCACTAGGACTCCAGCCGATTCATTCCTCTAAAGCTCCCACTCCCAGCCATGCCGATCCGATTCATTCGTTGATTGGTAACCCAATCAACGAATGAATGTTCGTGCAGCCGGCCATGTCGGAGGAACACGGCTCGGTTCTGACAGCCGGATGGGTGAGAGGAAGCCTCCCCGCATTACCATTATGGGTGGGGGGTGGGAGGAAGCGATTGCCGTATGAACAGCAGGGGACTTCTCCGTAATGGATCCCCGGTCACGGAATCATACTCATAGGCATCAGGATTAGGCGGGAATCACTGGCCCCTGGCGGGGTCAAGTGGCGTTTGGCCGGGGGTCTCAAGCGGCGGAATCATGGGAGGCGGGAATCGCTGGCATAGCCATTCCATGGGAATGAATCACTAATCACTCGACTAGCGACTAGTCAATCAGGTGGGCAATCAGCATTGGCCAACATAGATATAGGAGGGGGGCTCCTCAGTGCCCCCATTCCCCATCGTCTTTCTCCGGCCAACGTCTTTCAGTTCTATAGTTATATAGTTCTCTCTATAGGGGAGGGGGGCAGTTCTCTATATAGGGGGGCCAACGGCTATATATAGATATGGCTCCCTATAGATCTATATGGCGAGGGCGGCTATATGGATTGTAGTCTAGTCTTCTCTATAGAGTCGGCGCCCCCACCCTGAACTATCATATCTATATGGCGACGGCCCAATTCTCTATATATCTGCGGACAGCTATATAGAGGCGGGGGGCACCGATAGGACGATGCTCTCGACTGACGTCAGGTCATTCATGCGCCTGCCTGATTGACGGAGAGGAAGGAATGGCATTATGGTTGAAAGGCATTGATGCGCCCCTATATAGAGATACCTTTGATGCGCTCTTCCCTTACTATCACATGCGCTCCGCTCTTACAGGACTACGCGCTCTTCTCTTACAGGACGGACTATGCGCTCTTGCTCTTCCGACTATGCGCTCCACCGCCCAGAGAGTTCAGGGCCGGTCGATCCCGTACCACCCACTATACCACCGCATTATCCGGCTATCCCCCCCGATACAATACAGTAGGCACCTTTCGCTCAGGGCTCAAGAAAAGAGGGGCCCTATATAGATATTAGAGATCTGGGCCTTTCGTTGAGGTCAGGGCGGCCCCCTCGGGTTGCTCGACCTTTACCCTTCTGTCTCCTCATATAGAGATAGGGGCCCCGGGCTCCATCCGACGCCGAGGAGATCGAGGAACTCTTCAGGAGAGGACCCCTATGGGCTCGACCGCCCCTTCCCTATATATCTGGGCCCCTTCCCTATATATAGATCTGGCAGGGCCGGGCGGCTCGACCTTGAGTTCAGTTCAGTCGGTGTAGCTGGTATGAGTTAGTGTAGCTGCAGTTGTAGCTGTAGTTGTTCAGGGCCGGCCCGCTTCATCTCTCTCATAGGTGGGATAATGAGGTATAGCTTCATGGCCCCGGGGTCCATCAGTTCTAAGCTTTCCTCCGTCTCGCCGTCGAGATAGATTGGATAGGGGCCTGAGCATTATATTAATGCGTCGATCAACGATCAATAAGCCGGGCCGAGGAGAGCTCTTCACGTTAATCCGGCCGGCCGCTTAGAACAGAAAGAAGCCCGGCCCGGTGCTCACCGGAATCCATGAATCAAGGAATCACTTGGGATCTACGAATCTCGGGATGCCTACCCCACCCCTACTCTTGGAAGTGCCACTCCTCTCCCTATCGCCATATAGAAAAGAGATATAGGGAGGGGGTGCCTAATCTCTAATCTATGAAGGATATATGAATCGGGGAATAATCTTATCTTGGAATCCGGGAATCAAGGACTTGGGCATCCGCCCTATATAGAGAACTACCGACCCCTATCTATATATGGGTTATGCCCCTCGATTTTGGCGAGTTGCAAGCAGTTAAAAAATGCGAGTAGGCCGAGGGGCACCATACCATATATAGATAGGGGCCCCCATATCATATAGAGATAGGGGCCCAGAAGATAAGATAGTTCAGGGATAGGGAGGGGGTCCCTCTCCCAGCTATATAGAGTAGGCCGTCGGGCCCCGTGCCAACAGCCCCCCCCAGAGAGAATATAGAGAGGGAGCGGGTCTCGGGAGGCCGGGGAGGGCCCCTATCTATATATAGGCCAACGGGAGAGAATTGAGAAGAAAAGAATGAGAGCGGCCATCTATATATATAGAGAGAGAGGGGCCCCCCTTCTCTATATGGGGGATATATAGGGAGTTCTCTATATAGGGCCGTTGGCCCATATAGATCATAGTTCAGGGCTATCCATCTCCGGCCCCGGCCATCGGCCCTATATACTCTATATAGAACTCCATCTGGAGCTGGAGGGCGAGGTCCCCACATATCTACCAACGGAGCATGCCCTATAAATTCTAAGGCCCCCTCTATAGATATGGGCCGTGGGAGCCCGCCCCCAACGAGGGAGCGTAGCTAGCGACCCCCTCTAATCTAGATAGGGTAGTCAGGATCTATATCTATATAGGGTGCCCCATATACATATAGAGTCTAGATGGGGCCATCTAGATATAGAGAGAGGGGGCCGGGTATCTAAACTGAAGCTTATAGATACAGAGAGTTGGCACCCCTATCTCTCCATATGGCGCCCCGGAGATCCCCCGCCCCTCCCTATATCTATAGAGATTCGGGGAGGGCCCCCCATATATAGATAGGGCTATATAGAGGGGTGAGCGCAGCATGATAAAAGCGTAGCGAACCACTCGCCCCCCCGGCACTCTATATGGGATCTATAGGGCCATATCTATACTCTATAGATAGGGGCAGCGAGGGCCCCACTCTATCTGCCAGATCTGATCTATAGAGAGGGGAGGGGAGGGGCCCGCCCCTATCTCTCTCTATCTGGAGGGTGAGGGCCCCTATATATGGCGTAGCGAACAGATAGATAGGGCGCCGACCCCCCCTCCCCTTATATCTATAGGGCTATAGGGGAGTTCGGATCGCTGGGGCCCCCCCTATCTATATATAGATTCCAATATAGGGGAGCCCCCCTTCTCTCTATATGGGTTCTATGGGGGGCCCGCCCCCCCTTTCAATTTCTAGGGCATATCTTCGGGCCTCCCCCGCCCCCCCCTCTCTATCTTCTATCTGGAGGGGGAGGCCCCTCTATCTAGATAGGCCCGCCCCTCGGCAGGTCAGGTCCCTTTCTATCTATATATGGCGACCTTATTAAGTAAGAAAAGGGGCCTATATATCGGTAGATAGGCCCCCGGCCCCCATCTAGAGAGAGGGGGGCCTATCTAGATATGGGGCACTCGGCCCCCCCCCCTCTCTCTCTATGGCCCCCCCCCTATATAGATATGGGAGCCGAGATAAGATAGAATAGAGAGGGGGGGCCGAGGGAGAACCTCTCCCGACGGCCTACTCTATATAGCTGGGAGAGGCACCCCCCTCCTAGTTCAGATTAGATTAGATAGATGGCGACGGCCTACTCTATATAGTATATAGCTGGGCATTGAATTGCTTCAGCGGTATAACCAGTGAGCGACAACGGGATATATAGAGAATAGATAGGGGAAAGAACCTCCCGGTCATTGGAACGGGGAAGAACCTCCCGGTCATTGGAACACACATCTATGGGTATGGGAGGAACACACATCTATGGGAACACACATCTACTCTACATCTATGCGGTGCGGTCATTGGAACACGCATCATTGGAACACACATCTATGGGTATGGGAGAGGCGGGATTCGGACCTACGTAGAAAACTTCCAACAGATTTACAGTCTGCCGCTTTAAACCACTCGGCCACTCTCCCGAATCAATATGGGAGCTCCAGATAGAATAGATATATAGGGACGGGCAGGCAGAAGGGAATTGAAGCGCTCGCGGGCAGGCAAAATTGAAGCCGGCAGCGGCCGGGGGAGTTCGCTGTCGCTCACTGGTTATGTTATACAGAAATGCCCCGGGCGTGCCCGCTGATCGAACCCCCTGAACTCTATCCGATATCTGATATCATCTGGGGAGGGATGAGCGGGTACTATATAGATAGGGGACCGCCCCCGCCCCCCCTCCCACCCCCTCCCTGAACTCTCTTATCTTATCTGATATCTGGGGAGGGATGAGCGGGTACAACGAAGTGCCAGAACTGACCGAAAAGAGCCCACCCAGTTTCCGAGCCCACTCCGGCAACGCCTTCAGGCAGCCTCGGAACAGATACCGATGTCGGCGAGGGTTGATGAATAGGGCCAAGCCAAGTTATTCGGCTTCATCCGCCCCGCAACATACGAACAACATAACATAGACTGCTGAAGCCCCCTACTATCTATATCTAGTCGAAACGGACCCCGGAGAATTGAATTGAATTGAATTGAATTAATAGGTGTGTGTGTGTTTCGCTAGACTCACGATTCAACAACTACCATACTAGTGAAGCTAGTGTAGTCTAGTCCATACTAGTGAGTGACCATACTAGTGAAGCTAGTGTAGTATAGTCCGCATATATACTAGTGAGTGTGAGTGACCATACTAGTGAAGCTAGTGTAGTCCATACCGAAGTGTGACGGGACGAGGAACTCCCACAGACCAGAGACTAGTGACTAGACTCACTCGGAGGACGAATGGGTCACTCGGATCGGAAGACGAATGGGATCAGAAAGGCCGTCATCGACGCGAACAATGCAATAGCTTCGGTTGGAGCAAACCCCGAAATGGCGTGACCGAATGATTGTTTAGCCAATGATGGATTCCGCGCCACGGGATGAATCGAGGGACTGGAAACGTTTCCAATACCGGCAGCAGCTCCCGCTGAAGCAATTGTAGCTGCTCCGGCACCTATTGATTTCGCACCCTCCAGCATCTCGAGAAGTTTCTCGCCGGTTTCCGCTCCATGGCATCAATCCCCATAGCATAACGTAATCAACCATGTTGATAGTCTTATTAATTTAAGAAAGCATAAAGACGAAAGGAAGGATTTCATGAATAACGAAAGATTCCTCTTCCTTTCCTCTGTTGATTTTCCTCTGTTGATTCCTCTCCCAGATCTCTCTATATGGATGGCCGGGGGTGACGCCCCTATGCACTCGGCCGGCCGATAGGCCGAGGGCCCCTGGCCATATAGAGAGATCTGGGAGAGCACTCTATAGAAATAGAAATCTATTATATGGCGACGGCCTACTCTGCCCCCCCCCTCTCTCTATATGGGATATAGAGGGGCTGCCCCTATCTCTATATGGGGGACTATAACTAAACTCTCTCTTTAGGGGACTATATATAGAGTATAGCAAGCAATATAGCATGCTCCCCTCTCTATCTGAACTATGGCGACCCTGAACTATGGGAGATCGAGGCACCCATATAGTCTCATTCAGAGTGAAGAGTGAGATATAGAGAGAGATAGAGAGAGAGAGATACAGATAGAGATCTAGAGATAGATAGAGAGAGAGATAGAGAGAGAAGAGACTGAAGAGTGAGATAGTCGAGATATAGAGAGAGATAGAGTGAAGAGTGAGATCTAGAGAGAGATAGAGAGAGAGAGATACAGATAGAGTCTCGAGATATAGAGAGAGATACTCGAGATAGAGAGAGAGATAGAGAGAGAGATACAGATAGAGATATAGAGAGAGATAGAGAGAGAGAGTGAAGAGTTCAGATAGAGATAGGGGGGGGCCCTCTCTCTATCTATATAGGCCATCGGCCCACTGCCACCCTCCCCCCCCTATATAGATTAGATATATGGCGATAGACCTCTCGGGCCGATAGGACGAGGCCCCATCTAGAGAGAGGGCCCCAACCCCCCCCCTATGGGCCCGATGGGGTGGGCGGGCGCCATATAGAGAGATAGGGCGCATACTCTAGAGAGTCTCCAACCATCAACCGACCTACGTCGGCCTCGATCTCCGGGTCGCCATAGTTCAGATAGAGAGGGGAGCATGCTATATAGAGAGCCCTCTCTAGATATGGCCCCGGCGAGTCTAGAGAGATGGCCCCATCTATATAGATTTGGGATCTGGGCGGGCGCCTATAGAGATCCCATAGAAGATAGAGAATCTATAGAGGGTCCCGATCTCTATTCTATTATATATGTAATACAAACATACAAACATATATGGGCCTAAAGAAAGGTTATTATCTATATATGGCCCCGCCCCTACCCTCTATATCTAGTCTAGTCAGATAGGGGCCCAGCTATAGCTATATAGAGTAGGCCGCCATATAGATATATAGGGGTGCAGCCTATATATCATATCTAGGGGCAGCCCCTCTAGATCTATATAGAGATATAGATATAGAGTTCAGATAGTCTCATTCAGATATAGAGAGAGAGTTCAGATATAGATATAGATATAGATATAGAGTGAAGAGTGAGATATAGAGAGAGATAGAGAGAGAGAGATACAGATATAGATATAGAGATGGGGATGGAATCACCTAGCCTAGATTCCAGTTCCTATCACCCTATTCCTTCATCCCCTGATTCTGATTCATAGCTTGCTTCAGACCACCAGGGATTCCTCACCAGATGAAGCTGGAGGAGATAAAGCTGGAGGCACCGGAGATTCCGGATGGATAGAGCTGGAGGGAAGCGAAAACGGAATAAGGAAGAGAAGCTCGGGTACGCCGGTTGGAGATCGGTATGATCTAACCTAATCCAGATATTCCATAAGGCACTCGATCAGATCAGCAAATGCCCTATAGATCTATATGGTGGCCTATATAGATACAGGGCCGGGGTCAAGATCAACAAATCGGCTCGGCTCAATATATCTTATCTCGGATCGGGGTGCCCCTCTCTAATCTCTATATAGGGGGGGGCCAGATGCAAAAGTAGCCTCCTCCCCCCTCTATCTCTATATGGATAGGGGATCCTCCCCCCTCCATAGAATCTAGGGGAGCCCCCCTTCTCTCTATATGGGTTCTATGTCTATGGGGGGCCCCTACCCTAGAAATAATCTGCTACTCTATAGAGGGGCCCCCTCCCCCTCCGGATCGGGTGAAAGGGGAAGGGGCAGCTCTCTATCCCCCAGATCTCTATATAGGTTCTGGGGGATAATTCTCGGGGGGCCTTACTCGATTGACCCTATATATCTATCTGCCATATCTACAATCTCTATAGGAGGGGGGGGGGGGTGAGCGGAGCCCCCTATCTAGATCCCCCTACCCTCTAATATAGATTCTATAGGTGGAAGGTGGGTATGTATATAGTTTCATTGGCACTCGCCCCCCCTCTCTCTATATGGGAACTATAGGGTCTTGCCCCGGCTCTATATCTTATCATATCTATCTGCCCATATATATATATATATATATATATATAGGGGGGCCGCCCTCCCCGGGCCTCGGCCGACGTTGATCGGGGCTCGGCCAGTTGATCGCCCTATCTATATATCTGGGGACCCCCCTATATAGATAATAGATATATGGCAGTTACTGCATCTGCCCCGCCCTATAGATCTATCTAGGCTGGGGGCCCGCATGCACGACTATCCATAGCTCATCCGGGTATCATAAGGGCATAGGGAATCCGATGTATAGGCATATGCTGCATCCGGCTCCGGCAATCGATCAATCGGCATGCATCCGGGACTCGACTTATCAATAGGCATCGCATCCATCCAGGACCTCGACCTTCACTTCGCATCCACTTCCCCTATATATAGAACTCGACCCCCGGCTCGACTCGACCGACCCCTATCCATATAGATATGGGGCGACTATCTATAATGCACTTCAATAGATCCCCGGCGAGGGCGACTATCTCTAAGTCGGGTCGGGCCGGGCCCCCCTATCTCTATCTGGGGTCCGACCCCTATCCATGGATATGGGAGGCCTATCTATATATGGGGGCGGCTAGCGGCTATATATATAGATCTAGTTGGCCCCCCTATCTATATCTGGGCCCGCCCCTCCGGAGACCCTCCGGATACCCCTCTATTTTCTCCGGAGGGTATCCGGAGGGGCTATCCGGAGGGGCGGGCCCCCTATCTATATATGGTGCTCCCGGCACTATCTATATATGGCGATAGCCATAGAGATCTATAGGGGCCCCCTATCTATATATGGGGTACTCAGATAGAGTTGGTGGGGCCCCCCTAGAGAGAGATCTGGCTATCTGGGTCCCCGGCCATCGGGAGAGGAGGGACTCGTCCGGTAGGACGAGGGCCCGGCTCCCCGATAGGCGCCCGCCCCGCCCAGATAGATAGTTCAGGGCAGATAGATGGGGCAGATAGATAGATGGGGCAGATAGATGGGGCAGATAGATAGATCTATATAGGGCCGCCTTTACTACTACTACAAAGTAAAGTTGGAGTTGGGCCCCCATATCATATATATCTATATTGATTCTCGCTAGGCCTATAGTCTATAGCCTGACCCGGATTATGGATATTGACAGGACCGGCCAAACAGAGTAGACCGCCCCCTCTATATATGCGTAGCGCCCCTATCTGTATATATACGTCCCGGATCGGGGGACCGGCCAAACAGATATTCTGTAGACCGGCCCTATATCTATATCTGTCTCTAGATTCGGTTCGGGATGCCGGGGGACACCCAGTTTCTGGATATAGGGGCGCCCATATCTAAACATAGGGGGAAGAAAGAAGTTTTTTTCGGGGCAGATATATCCTATCGCCATATAGAGTATAGTAGTATAGTAGGAAGTCCAGATAGAATAGAGAGGGCCGGGATCAAACAGTAGGAAGTCCATTTAACCTACCCAGATAGCCCTCTCTATTCTATCTGGTCAGATCTCTAGGCCCTATATAGAATCTAGATATAGATATAGAATCTTATATGGGGCACTCCTCTCTAGATATATGGGCGCCTCCCAGATATATGATGTATGGGCCAGATATATGATGTATGGGGAAAGCGGGGGGAGGGTCCCTTTCTCTCTATATATGGCGACAGGGCAAGTCGAGGGAAGGGAGCTACTCATCTCACAGATATATCTATATAGGGCGAGCAAGCACATATATAGAGAGGGGGGCCCGGGTGGTTGAATACGTGATATGATCGAGGGAGAGAGATATGGGGTGGACGCCATATCTATGATTAGTTGGGTTAGGTTAGGCCCCATATCTCTCTATATGCCCTCGACACTACACTGATTAGAGACGGAGTGCGGAGTGCCCTATCTCTAACGCTAACATCTCTCTATATGGGGCCCTATCTAATCTCTCTATCTGCCGGGCCCAGTCTGCTAACGGATCAATCTGATCAATGGAACCCAATCTCCCTATCTCCCTGGTTCCTCTGAAGCCTTGAGATCGGGCCGGAGTGACTGACCCTTGCCTTATACCCCCGGCCTACTCATTCCGTTTCGACTGGCCCTATATAGTATAGAGATCTTGGGCTTCCGCTTCCTAATGAGAGTAGAGTAGAGTCTATATTCTCATCTGTCAGTCCGGTTCAGGAGATTCTTTAGTCGACGGTCGAGAATATAGACTCTCATCAGTCAGTCCTCGGTTCAGTCGGGGGAGAGGAGGACCTTTACTTTAGGTACCCGTAGAATCTATATAGGGGGGGGGGCCGACGGGACGAGATAATAGTAGGACCAGACCGGATAATAGTAGCGGTAGCGCGGGAGAGCACTCGCCCGATAGGACGCCAGATATAGATAGGGACCCGATAGCCTATATATCTCTCTGGGGACCCCCCTATCATATACGGCTACTCGATCGACAGCCAATCAGATAGAATAGGGAGGGGGGGCCTCTCCCAGCCCAGCAGTAGGCCGTCGGGAGCCCAGCTCAGCTATGGCCGTCGGGAGATAGAGCCTCATCAGATATATAGAACCTAACCTAGAGAGAGGGGGGGTCGGAGATTGTTTTGAGTCCTCGGTCCCCAGTCATCCGTTGCCATATATCTATATAGGGGTGCCCCCCCCCTCTCTATAGATCTCGGAGATAGGGCCGAGTATAGATAGGGAGACCATCCGGCGCATAGCATAAATGGATTGGGATTCTCCGTTTCTTATCCGAGTGCTGCACCCATATATTCTATCTGATCTCCGCCCATGGCGAGTGCCGACTATATACTATATAGAGCTGGGAGCTGGGCCCCTGGAGATATAGGCCAACCATAACTATAGAGAGGCCCTCCAGCCCGGAGCCCGAGGTAGATATAGAGAGTGGGCCAACCCTAACTAGATAGAAGATATACAGATATATATAGATAGGGCCGACCGGGGCCCCTATATCTATAACTATGCTCCCCTATACTCTACAATTCAATCTTCGATTTCGATCCCGGCCGATCCCAGATCCAGAGGACCCCCACTCCTCGATCACGGATTAGAGCTATGAAAGGGCTGTCGGCACCCTATATAGATATATAGATCTATATAGATCTCCGGGGCGCCCCTATCTATATATATAGATATCTCTCTCTATATGGGAACCCTAGTCGGCACCCCACCCCACCCTATATAGATGTGATGTGATGTGATGTGATGTGTTCACCCGGCACCCGGCCAGACTATAGACAGACTCTATAGAGTCTATAGGGAGGGGGCACCCGGCCTTCCTCAGATCTATATAGCTGGGCCCTATCTAGTTCTCTCTATGGGCATCCGCCTTCCGACTAGTATAGAGAGATGGCCCCAGATAAGATATATATAGATAGGGGTCGGTTATAGAGTTCAGGGCCCCGGGATATAGAGGGCTATATAGACAGGGGTCCCCATAGAGAGATAGGGGCCCCCATAGAGAGATATAGAAAGTCATCAGTCGAGATATAGATGTCGTGCCCCCACGCGACCCTATCGGCTATATGGCGGCGGTGCTGCATATAGCCGATAGGGGGCGCCCCTGAACTGCCCCGCCCCTGATGGGATGGCGACGCTTTGGGTTCACTAGAGGGCGACCGACCACGTGACATGAGTGATTGCCGCCCCCCCTCTAGACTCTATCTTGAACGCAGCGAATAATATAGATCTAGATCTATCGCCCACCCGGAGCTATATAGAGTCGGGTCGGCACCCTATATAGAGAGATATGGCCCCGGCCCCCGACGCCTCTGCCTCTAGATAGATGGAGATGGGCATATACTATTCAATCCTCAAACCCTTACCATACCCCATATCGGGGGCCCATATATCTATATCTAGATCTAGTATATTGTGAAGTGGCCTAGATCTAGTATATTGTGAAGTGGCCTAGATCTATATGGGACTATGGGGGAGAGGCCCTATCTCTCTATATGGTCATCGGGCCCTCTCCGCTATATAGAGAATGGAGTGGGCCCACTGTAGAGTATAGTCCAGGGAAGAGAACCGAGGTCAGGTCTATATAGTATCGTATCTTCCCTCCCCTATCTCGACGGTAGCTGTCTCATACCACAGTTAGACAGGCACTCGGTAGAATATATGTATAGCCGACTGCGCTACTATAGATGAGATGCTGAGAACTATATACATTCCGACCGAAACTGGACGGCGTAGATAGAATATAGGGCTCCCCGGAACTGGATATGGGCCCATATCTCCCTCATCCAGATCTATAGGGAAGAGAAGAGAAGAGAAGAGAAGAGATATATAGGGTAGGGTAGGGAGATATCTTAGTTGCTCATATAGATAGAGGGATCTCCCTGCTTTATCAGTAGAGGCCCATACATCTATCTGGGAGGCGCCCATATACCAACCATAGAGAGAGAGGGATGCTGTTAGTTGGTATGGTATGTTCGCCTGGTGGGTGGTATCCTCCCCCCAGTTCTATATAGATCCTCCCCATATATAGATAGGCCTACCGCCATATAGATCTATAGGGCGGCCCTTCATCGGTCGAGGACTATAGAGAGTCGCCCCCAGTTCTATAGAGTAGGAGATATAGATATATAGGGCCATATCTAGAATCTAATCTCAATCTATATAGGGAGGGGGGGTGCCATATGGATGGCGACCCTATATATCCCTATCTAAACAGAGGGCCCCTATCTAATAATATGGAGGGGGAGGGTCTCAACCTTGACCTTTTCTTATCTATATGGCAGGCAACGGCCCTAGAACTACCCTATATAGAGAACTCACCCTATATATAGATATGGCGACCCCCTCTATCTAGACTCGACTCACTCTATTATGGCGGACCGAGAGATAGAGATAATGACGAATAGCCTATATATCCATATGGACCAACGAATGAATATAGTTCGAGTTCCGACGGATGGAGATGATTGTATTATCATCGATCGCCATCTCTATCTCGGCGGCATACAGAAATGACCACGACCACCCCTACGTCTATATAGGCATCAATACGACCGCCCCCTATGTATATATTCTATAGGCATCAAAACCATATAGAAGCGGAGGG
Source organism: Taxus wallichiana var. yunnanensis (assembly GCA_018340775.1). Taxonomy (NCBI): domain Eukaryota; kingdom Viridiplantae; phylum Streptophyta; class Pinopsida; order Cupressales; family Taxaceae; genus Taxus; species Taxus wallichiana. The sequence continues at coordinate 301,565,555 of CM031238.1, forward strand.
CCACCCCCTATATCTATATAGGCATCATGAATCTGGGTAGGCATTCATCATGAATCTAGGTAGGCCGATGGTTGAATATATGGATAGGGGAGGGGGGTCGCCATATCTATAGAATCTATGTCGCCCTACCCTATCTATAGAAGTCCTCGACTATATGGAGTTTAGTTGGCCATAGGGCGGATTGTTGCCATGTTGTTTGCTGCAATGTCGTTTGTTGCTACTCTGCTCTCTCTCCGCAGACGAGACTCCGGATCAGCAGACGAGACTCGCCAATAGCCAATATAGAGAGGGGAGGGGGGAACACTAGTCTCCCCTATAGTTCAGATTTGGCAGCAGACTAGTCTCTCGATCCGGGGCGGACTCTTCTCGTCCGATCAGACCCTCTATATAGATAGAGATCTGGGGGGGGGCAACTCGGAGATCTATATTCTATATGCCCTCGGCCAAACTCCCCTCTCTATCTGCTCCGCTCCGAGATATAGAGATGGGCTCCGCTCCCCTCTATAGAGAACTCATATAGGTAGAGGGCCAACGGGCCCTTCTATTATATACGTGATACAACCGGGCCGAGAGATAGAAAGTGCTCGAAACAGATAGGAAGGATCTCGACCCCCGGCCCATCTCCCCTACCCCCTACATCTATAGACTCTCCCACCCCCCGATGAGCCGACCGGAAGTTTGGGCTCCCCCATAGATAGAGACAGAGAGGGGCCCGAGCCTCCAGATATGGAAAACGCATATATCTATATCTCACTCCCCTATATAGAGAACTGCCCCCTCACCCCATGATCAGATAGAGAGGAGACTCCAGATACCATTGATTCCACTCCGCACCCACACTTTGGGCATATCAGCTCTACGCCCCCATCATCACCACAGAGCAGAGAGTTATTCTCGCTCCCCCGATTCCCCCTCCTCCCCCTATATCTAGATGCGACAGATAGAGAGAAAGGGGGGCCACCGCACAGAGAGATCTAGATATAGAGAGAGATATAGAGAGAGATATAGATATATGGCCTCGGGTGGCCACGATCCCTCCCTTCTGTTTGTATAGGGTGAAGGGGCCCGGCCCTGTAATATTGATTTTATTTGATTCAGGGGAGGGGGAGGTCCCCCTAGATAGATATGGGCGCTCCCCCGCCCCCCCATAGCCCATAGATAGTTCAGGGTAGGGCTATATCTGGAGGGGGAGGGCCCCTATCTATATCTCGTAGTCTATTTGGTTTGGCACCCTATAGATATGGCGCCCCTATCTATATATGGCCCTATATATCTATATCTCCTACTCTATATAGCTTAGCTCAGCTGGGGGAGAGGGCATCGATAGTTCTAGTTCTAGTTGGCACCCTATATATCCATATGGCGATGGGGAGAGGACTCTTAAGAGCGCTCGACCGGGACATTGATTGGTGATTGGGAGAGGGCCCCTGTGTATATAGGCAGGCAGGCAGGCCAACCTATTGATTGGAGTGGAGATTGGCCCTATATATCTATATGGCGCGCCCTATATATCTATATGGCCAACCGGGAGCCACCCCCTCTATATAGAACTGTTTGCTCGACCGATTGATGGGTAGACATAGGTAGAGGGCACTCTATCTATATAGACTACGCGGATCTCATGGCCTTTAGTCGACCTATTGATTGGGCGGGAGAGGGTACCGATGACGGGCCGCCATCGCCCCTGTGTCTATAGGCTCCTTCCTGCCCCCTATATAGATATGGGGAGAGGGCCCGGCCCCCTATCTGAACTATGGCTCCTTCCTGCCCCCTCTATAGATATGGGGAGAGGAACTCGACCTATCAATAAAGAGGTCATAGGTCGAGCCGGATGTTCTTTAGACCAGCCAGCAATTATCTAGATGGCACCTGCCCGCCCTATATATATAGATTCTCTAGGTCGAGCCCACCCTCCCCTCCCCTCTCTATAGTATGGGTATGGCATTCCTCTCTAGGTTGAGCCGCTCTCATGTTGGAGTCGAGCCAATGGATGATAGTAGGGCAGCCCAGAGATCTGGCCAGGTCGAGCCCTGTTGATAACGCACAAATGTACATAGTCGGTAAATGCCCGGCTGAAGGGAGAGGGATTCCAACTGCTATTGGGATTCGATCACCACTATCAGAGGGGCTGCTATTGGGATTCGATCCAGCCGGGATTCCTTTCAACTCGCCGATGGATCAACTTGGCAAACAAATATATAGATAGGGGGGTCAGGTCATTTATGCCCTCGGGTCAAGTCAACTTGTCGATGGACCGGCACGGTCACCCGATCATTTATCCAGAACCGACTAAACAACGAGTAGATATCATTCTATATATATACCCCCCCGTCCTCCTTGTCCACCACAACTCGCCCCCGCCGCGATCACTTGCATCTTCTATATAGGGCGATCCGGTACATACAGTAGGCATTGGGAGAATTCTACCCCATATATGGATAGGGGAGTGCCAACTAGACTATGGGACTATAAAGGATAGGCATCCCATAACCGGATATCCCATAACCAGGGGTCTGGGGATCCAACCCCCCGAGCCAGAGGCGGATAGGCGGATAGCGTTAGATAGATATGATATGGGCCGCCTCCCCATTCCACTAGGGACCCTCTATATTAGCCGTTGTGTGATCAGATTAGATCCTATTAGATCAGATTGGATTAGAGGAAGGGGAAGGCTTTTTCGGGTGATGGGTGATAAGATGATCCTTTTTTTCGCCTATAGATCCTATCTATAGGGGGGGGCCATCTATTCATATCTGGTTGGGGTTGAGTTCTTAACCGACTAGACTAACTATGGAGATAGGGATAGGTTGTTTGTCGATCGAGAAATCAAGAGCCAGCTATAGAATTGATCGTAGGCCTATATCTATATCTCCCTATCCCTATCAGATATAGATAGATGGCCCTATCTCCCATATAGAATAGAGGGGGGGCCCTCATCTATATAGAAGGGGGGCCTCCCGGGCATAGCCAGATAGATGGGTCGGCGCCCCCTATCTATATATTGAAGACTTGAAAAGTCAGCTTCCCTAGGACCCTCTCTATTATCTCAGCATTGGTCACCCCGAGATGGCAGTCATGTCCGCAAGAGTTCTCTATATAGGGTCTCACTCGAAAAGTCAGTAGGACCTATATAGAGTAGGGGGAGCCCTCTATATATATCTTCACCCAGATAAGATATATATACATACATACCCCGGCGCAACGCCATCTCCATAGATATGATATATCGGCCCTATATCCTATCTAAATGGAGGGGGGAGGGAGTCAGCTTGATCCTCGACGGACGAGGGGAGAGCATACATACATACTCAGCGAGCGAATATATATAGATAGGGGGGATTCACGCCATATATCTATATAGGTGCGGTCTCTCCATATAGAGAGAGGGGATCGGGAGTCGGAAAAGCAATATCTATATCGGACCCCTATCTATATAACTGTCGGGGGAGGGGTTGGAGTGGAATTATGGGCCGAGATATCTATATAGATAGGGGCCCCTATCCATGGGGAAGAGTGTTAGTTGGGAGGAATCAGTGGGGTATCTATCTATCTCTATGGGCGATATTCTATATAGACGTCGCCGTTGGTTCCATGATGGCCCGAGCAGCATCGGCTGCAGCATAACTAGCGGCTCCTCCCCCTCCCCCTATATATAGATGGATAGGCCCGAAACCCTGGCCCTATATATCTATCTGCCATGATGCCTATATATCTATATGGGAGCAGTCGCACCAATCGCTGGGGAGGTTGGAGAAACTCTATATTCCCCACCCAGTGGCCATATAGATCTCTGGGGGGAGCGGGAAACAGCTTCAACTATACAGTATCGACTCCGAGTTCTATAGATGGATCGGCGGGGACGGCCCCATAGACATATAAGTGGGTATGGGTATGGGTTGATTAGAAAGGTAGGGAACAGCCCACAGCCCGATTGGACTCCCTATATATCTATCTGGCGCATGCCCTAGATATAGAGTAACTATATCTATAGAGAGGGGGCCCTATAGATCTCGGATCTATATGGTAGAGTTCATATATAGATAGGGGGCCCCCTCTATCTATATGGTAGAGTTCACTATATCTATATAGAGGGGGCCTCCCCCTCTCTCTATATGGTATATGGATATGGTCCATCTGGCGAGTGGAGTGAGGACCACCCGACCAACCACGCCTATATATCATATATCTGGGTACCACTCGACCAAACACTCTCCCAACCACGCCCTATCTATAGAATGGTCTCCCATTCTAGACCACGAGACTAGACCACGCCATATGGATATAGAGGGAACCACTCGACCCCTATCCCCTATCTATATAGAGTGGATAGTGGACCACGATACTAGACCACTCTCCCATTCTAGACCAACCACTCCGGACCAATCTCGTTAGATAGATCATACAGGACCACGAACCCCTATAGTCTATATGGACCAACCACAGTTCTATATATAGGGCGGACCACGATACCATTCGTATTACTTATATAAGTCATACCAACCCCCCATATAGATATAGGGGGCCATATAGATCTATAGGGCGAGTCACAAAGATCTCTATCTGGGTACCAATCTCCACCAACTAGCTCGACCAACTAGATAGAGGCACTAGCTCGACTGACTAGATGGAGGAGCTAGCTCGACTAACTAGCTCGAGTCATGGAGGAGCTAGTCACTGTCGTAGTATCTAGCCTATCTAGATATACGGCCCTATAAATCCATATGGGCCAAAGAAACTAAACTATATAGGTGAATTGTGAGGTGAGACCTCGGATAGAGCAGGTTTCTGTGCTGTAGCACCAGGGCAAGGACGCAGAGATCCCAGTCTTCATCAACAAGGAAAGTATATACTATCTTTGGCCGAGGTATGGTCGTAGATGAGGAGG